>LNAC01000452.1:942-97516 GCA_002007465.1 Ailurus styani | reverse complement strand
TTTTTAAAGATTTTATTTATTTATTTGACACAGAGAGAGAGACTACAAGTAGGCAGAGAGGCAGGCAGAGAGAGAGGAGGAAGCAGGCTCCCCGCTGAGCAGAGAGCCCGATGTGGGCCTCGATCCCAGGACCCTGGGATCATGACCTGAGCCGAAAGCAGAGGCTTTAACCCACTGAGCCACCCAGGCGCCCGGCTTTTTTTTTTTTTTTAATATTTTATTATTTATTAGAGAGCACACACATGCACAAGTTGGGGGAGGGGCAGAGAGAGAAACAGACTTTCCGCTGAGCACAAGAGCACAATGGGGGCTGGATTTCAGGACCCCCGAGACTGAGACCATGACCTGAATCAAAGGCAAACGCTTAAATGACTGAGCCACACACTCACCCCAGGGCTTGACTTTTTATAGTTTAGTGGTTACTAATTTATCATTTTTTTCCTTTCTTATATTTAGTACTTATATTTGTTCTTATCTTACTTAATCTGTAGCAATCTTTGAGGTATGAATAAGTGTGCTCTTTTTATAGTTGAGGAAACTGAGGCTCAGTAAATAACTTATCCCAGGTCAAGTGGATAAAGCACTTTTGGAATAGCAAGTTGTCTTGCTCCAAAGAAGAAACAGGAGTAAAAAAGAATAAATATTCTGTTTTAGTGTCCTTCTTATGAATAATAGAATATTTCTTTTTTTAGGATAGCTGCTTTGCAGGTTCTTATTTAAGAGATTTACTGGTAATGCCATTTTTTTGCATAAAAGGAATCTTTTCTCTAGGGCATCCATTATATTTGGTTTTAGCTGGTAAGATGAAATAGATAATATTTAATGTATATTCAGTATTCAATATAACCTTGAAATATAGAGGATAAGATAATAAGTATTAATTTTTAGAATAAATATTTCAGTGGAAGAGTGTTACTACTCTTTATAGGTTTTTCAGGTACTGCTCAGGATTGATTGATCATATTCTGACTAATTTATAAATTTATATTCTTTCTCATGTATTTTTCTTTGTTCTGTGTTAGATGCCCCCCACTGATGGATATTACTCTACACATGTTGAATGGATATCTTCTTGCATCCAAAGCCTACCTTAGTGCTCATCTGAAGGAGACTGCAGAGCAAGATAGGCCTGCCCAGAATAATACAATAGGTTTAGTTGGGCAAACTGATGGTCCAGAAGTTACCAGAGAAGAATTGAAAAATGCTTTACTGGCTGCTCAGGTAATAAAATTTAGTCAAGGAAAGTATGGGTTTCCTTGTTAATATAATTAGTTAAATAGATGGCAGGTGATAGCCCTTTGTGTACAATGGCGACATATTGTGCATTTCTTTCATCATGGAATGTATTATAATGCTGTTTCCTTTGCTTCTGAAGATCAGATGGACTATATTACTAAAATTAGGAGTAATCTTCAGGATATTAGTTTAATAAACCATTTAAATGAGATTTATATTTTAACAAAATAAGTTTTTTGAAACCAAATGGTGGAGACAAACAGAACAAGAAGCATATATATAATAATATATCAGGTGCTCGTAAATAGTATGACAGCATAGAGTTCAGTTTTATATTTAGAAAAGTTTTATAACAATGTAGAATTTTACTGAAGTCTTTAATAATTTTTTTTAATTTTATTTATTTATTTGACAGAGTGAGAGAGATCACAACTAAGCAGAGAGGCAGACAGAGGGAGAGGAGGAAGGAGGCTCCCTACTGAGCAGAGAGCCCTATGCGGGGCTTGATCCCAGGACCCTGAGATCATGACCTGAGCTGAAGGCAGAGGCTTAACCCACTGAGCCACCCAAGCGCGCCCTGCCTTTAGTAATTTTTGAATAAGGCAGGAGATGTGAGATGATTAAATGTTAAGCAATTTGAGGTCTTCAAAGTAGAAATGTTTTCTTAGTTTGAAATATATCTTCTAAAATATTTTCATTGGCAATAAGGGGAATTAGATAATATAGGTCCACAAACCCTTATCCTTGATACAGGGATCAAAAATATTATGAAAACTGAAACTTTTTTTTGGTAATTCAGTTGGCAGAATGACCTGACCTGATGTGATCTCATTTGTGACAATACTTGACCTGAATTGATATGAAGCTATTTATGGCCTTATCCCACTTATTGTAATGTTGTCTTGCTACAGAAATGTGAATATGTTTGACTGTACTGTGTGCTCTCCTAGTCTCTGCTGGAGATGTTATATAATATTACATGAAAAAAAAGAATTCTGAGTTCTAAAATAAATCTGGCCCTCAGAATTTCAGATAAGGGATTGAAGATCATAATAGCTACCATTTATATAATGCTTACTATATGCTGAGTGCTATTCTAAGTTCTTTATGTATATTAACTCATTAAATCTTCATAGACAACCTATGAGGTAGGAGTGTTATCCATTTTTACAGACTAGGACACTGAGACTTAGGGAGGTTAAGTCACTTGCTCAAGGCTACACATTACTAAGTGGCAGAGTTAGTATTCAAGCCTGGGTAGTCTGGCACCAGAGTCTATAAACAAAAAGAACAACGCCAAACCAAAAATCCTTCGACTGAAGAATGATAATTATAAAATAAAGCTAACCTTACTTTATAATCAAGTTCGTCAAACAGTTAGATGAAGTAATTGTTTTCTTCTATTCCAGACAGTGGCTGTCTTCCAGAGATACATGTCATATATTGATTTTTTTGTTACCTTTATCTTAAATTCACTGTTTTATTTGCTTGTAGGATAGTGCAGCTGTCCAGATTCTCTTGGAGATTTGCTTACCTACTGAAGAAGAGAAAGCAAAGAGTGTCAATCCAGACAGCTTGCTAAGGAATGTTCAAAGTGTTATTACTACCTGTGCTTCAAATAAGGGAATCGAGGAAGGAGAAGACAATTTGCTCTGTAACCTCCGAGAAGTTCAGTGCCTTATCTGCTGTCTGTTACACCAGATGTACATTGCTGATCCCAACATTGCCAAACTTGTTCACTTTCAGGTATGTTTCAAAGAATGATGCTTATATGGTTGACCTTGATTTTTTTTGGGGGGGTGGGGAGAAGTGCTTTGATTACTTAATTAATGGGGATCAGTTAGAAATTGGAGATCACACAAATGATCATGGTCCTTTGCAATATGGCCCAAAATCCAGAGTTTTTAGATTTTATTTCACACTAATGGGTTCAGATAATTTATCTCTATTCTGGTGCACCAAAAAGGTGAAATGCCAGGATACATGGAGGGTACTGTAGCTTTCTGAGCAACTTTTACATAAAGGAAGAAAAATCTCCCTGTGTATTTTTATCTGTATTTGACTTATAGTTTGTTTTTTCCCCCCCTACCTCTTCCCCCCTTTCTTGGTGAGATAGGGTTATCCATGTGAACTTTTACCTCTGACCGTCGCAGGTATCCCATCTATGCACATCTGTCTGGATTTTATACCTGAGCTTATTGCACAGCCAGAACTTGAAAAACAGGTAATGAGCATTTGGGAGGTTTAGGAAAAATTTTAATCTCCCTCCAGTCTTGCTGGTTATCAAACATTTAAAAAGTTTTAATACTTAAGGATTCTTTAGAAACATGTAACATTTTGATTTTGTATTGCAGATATTTGCTATCCAGTTGCTCTCTCATTTGTGTATCCAGTATGCATTACCAAAGTCACTCAGTGTGGCTCGCTTAGCTGTGAATGTCATGGGAACTTTGCTAACAGGTGTGTAGCCAACCAACATCAATAACAAAAACTTCTAACACGAAGTAGTACATATTTTTACTGAATTTATTAGTATGATATTTCTGTTACTAATAATTTATGCCATCTTTTCAATTCTTTGAAAATTTTTTTATTATAGATGTGATTTATAGCATAGAGGAGATGAATAGGTAGGCAAATTGTATCTTTCATTTTGTGAATAATTACATATAGATTTAAGTAAATATTCTAGGGGGGCCTGGGTGGCTCAGTTGGTTGAGCATCTAACTCTTCATTTTGGCTCAGGTCAAGATCTTATGGATTGAGCCCTGCACTGGGCTCTGTGCTCAATGCAGAGTCTGCTCTGGATTCTTTCCCTCTCTGCCCCATCCCTGCTTGCACATGTGCGTGCTCTCTATAAATAAATAAACAAACAAACAGATAAATAAATAAATAAAATCTTAAGGGGAAAAAAAAAGTTTTCCACATTTTACAAATGAAAATCAGATCTGCTTTCTGAATGTCATTAGATCAGTAGAAGAGAAATTACAATTTATTACAAAGGCTTAGAGTTCCAGAAAGATGTAATCATGATCTGTAAATAAGAGATAAATATATAGTTGTTTCCTTAAGTTCTAAAACGTACTCTAATGTTTTAATCACCATCTGTTTTGTAGAGCAAAATGGTATGAAAATAAACTACCTTTTTTTTTTTTTAAGATTTTATTTATTTATTTTGACAGAGAGACACATAGCGAGAGAAGGAAACACAAGCAGGGGGAGTGGGAGAGGGAGAAGCAGGCTTTCCCAAAGAACAGGGAGCCCTTTACGGGGCTCCATCCCAGGACTCTGGGATCATGACCTAAGCCGACAGCAGCCGCTTAACGACTGAGCCACCCAGGTGCCCCCAAAATAAACTACTTTAAAAAATATGAACTATAATTCAGTCTTTTACAGTTATGGCTTATTTAATTTCATGTTCTTTCTTAGTGCTCCCATAATACTTTGTTCATTTTTCTTTTCATTGTATTCACCCCATGTTATTATTTTTAGTGGTTAAGAGCTTTAACTGCCTGAGTTCAATCCCAGCTCCACTACTAACTGGCCGTGTGGCTTTGAACAAGTTTCTTCTTCTTCTCCTTTTTTTTTTTTTTTAAGATTTTATTTCTTCATTGTCATTTGAGCGAGACAGAGAGAGAGAGAGAGAGAGAGAGACAGAGACAGAGAGAGAATGAGCGGGACCAGGGAGAGGGAGAGGGAGAAGCACACTCACAGCTGAGCAGGGTCCCCTCCTCCCACAACACGGGGCTTGATTCCAGGACCCTGGGATTGTGACCTGAGCTGAAAGCAGATGCTTTATCAACTGAGCCACTCAGGCGCCTCCTTGAACAAGTTTCTTTCTTTCATTCTTTCTTTCTTTTTTTTTTTCAATTTTTTTTATTATTTATTTGACAGAGAGAGAGACACAGCAAGAGAGGGAACACAAGCTAGGGGAGTGGAAGAGGGAGAAGCAGGCTTCCCGCTGAGCAGGGAGCCCAATGGGGGGCTTGATCCCAGGACTCTGGGATCATGACCTGAGCCAAAAGCAGATGCTTAACGACTGAGCCACCCAGGCGCCCCTTGAACCAAGTTACTTAATCCAAGGTTTATTTAAGAGTTTTTCTCCTCTATAAGTACTTTTGTCATTTATAAAACTGTGAGAATTAAATAAATAATACATGTAATGCATTTATCACAGTACTTGAGAATAAGAATTTATATGTTGGATGATGGCTATTAGATTGTAAGCTCGCTTAAGGCAAGGATCAGATATATCTTAGAAAACTTAGTAAGCTAGGCCATGTATGTTGAATTTATATATGTAAAGTAAAAAATTGTTTAACTTCTTTCCAATAGTTTTAACACAGGCTAAGCGGTATGCTTTTTTCATGCCAACTCTGCCAAGTTTGGTCTCTTTTTGTCGAGCATTTCCTCCACTGTATGAGGATATTATGTCTTTGCTGATCCAAATAGGGCAAGTCTGTGCCTCTGATGTTGCCACTCAGACAAGAGACATTGATCCAATTATTACACGTAAGTAGTAACTTATTTTCAAAGGTGTTTTAATATCTCAAACATAAAGGCCAAACTCCTTTCCAGATTCCTTGCCTTAATTTATTTTTTTTCCTTATTTTAGGTCTTCAACAAATAAAGGAGAAACCAAGTGGATGGTCTGGTATCTGTAAAGATCCATCTTATAAAAATGGATCTGGGGACACTGGAAGTATGGATCCTGATGTACAGCTCTGTCATTGTATTGAAAGCACAATAATTGAAATAATAAACATGAGTGTTAGTGGAATTTAAAAAAAAGTAAAAACAAAAAAATGAAGCTGTTAGCTGCATATACTCAATACAAATCTTATAACAACTCTAAACCGAATGGGAACAGTAACGTCTTGGAATCATTAAACGATTCAGTTCAATGTCAGTATAGTTTATAACTCTCTTTTAAGAATTATGCTTGCTTATATTTGATTGGCAGTTCTTTGAATCTGCTTTGCTGGTATGTTTATACTGTAGCAGCAGAGCTTTTTTTTTTTTCTATTGGGAGCACATTTAAGAAACTCATTATTAGAAAGTGAATTTGGCCTTATATTTACTTTTGCAATGAAGAAACAGTGCCATGCCTTTAATTTCTTATAAAGATGAGTCTGTGGGCAGTCCTAGTGTTTAATGTCAGCTCGTAACAGTCTGACAATGATGCAATGATGAGAGGGAGAAAAAGGGAAGGGAGAAAACAGGAAAGATTAGGAGTTTAAATACCCAATAGAAATCGCTAAAACTTGCAATGCAAGTAATAGTAATGCAAGATGGAAGTCTGCTTCTCAAGAATAGTATTGAGAAGGCTTTAAAAAAGGCAAATAGCTTTTTGTAAATGATTTCCATGGAATTGCAGATGAGAATTTTAAGATTTTACATATTTGCTTCAATTTTTACTAATATGGAGACATATGTTTAAAGAGATACTTGAATAATCTGAAATTTTAAGATACTAATTTAGAAGTGTTTACAGAAACATCTTTGTGCAGAGAAGAACCTGAAAGGAGATCTCATTTAGGTTTTTTTTAAAATTTATTTTTATAATGTTTTACTGACTTACCTAATGGTCGGTGGGGGGGAGTACATTGGTATCTAATTAAAGTTTACAGCAGTGAAACACACCAGATTAAAGAGCCCTTGGCATGCCATCAGGATTATAATTCACATCATAATATTAGAAGATCTCTGAGTAAGAAAATATATGCAGTGTTTGGACTTCAGAAAAAATTTGAAAAGTGTAAAGTACTATGTTGCTGAAGGATTTTGCAGTCCTCTGTTAGTAACTTCCATTGATTAGGTAGATGCATTCAGGTAAAGTCCTATTTTTTTTTCCTTTATTAAGTATCCAACATAGAAGTACTTCTCTTTGCTTTCTGAGATATGCCTGAATAATACACTCTTCCCAACCCCTTCAGTTCTCTGCTTTGAAACAGACCTCTTCACTTGTAAAAAAAAAAAAAAAAAATTAGGTAGGCTAATAAGGAAGTGTGATTTTTAAGAAAAATTTAATTTCAGTCTTCCCACTAGCATAGAGGCACATGTTATTTTCCTCCTTTGTAAAATGGGATTACTACTGGCCCTACCTCATAAGGGTATTATACAAGAACTAATTTGTAGCTGTTTCAAATCATGAAGTACACAGTATCCTAGATGATAGGATATTTATAACTTTTATTAGATACTTAATGTTCATGAAGTAATTTTGATGCAAAAAGTAAAAGCATCCACTTAAAAAATACCATAAGAATTTTCATATTTTTAAACAAGGCAGTTTTATAAGTCTTTTAAGATTAAATACAACTGCTCCTGTTTTGTTTTGTTTAGTTTTTAAACTGAGGCTTTGGAATATTTTGTGTGAGTAGGTAACCTCTAGGAAATTGGAAAAGGTTGAAATATGTTTTCTAACTAAATGCCGTGCACATTCCTGGATCACTTTTCAAAGACTGGTCAAAACCTGCTGTGTTAAAATAACATATGATCTTTTTCATCAGATTTGTTGATGATGTAAATAAAATGTGTAAATATATTAGTAAATGTTAATATTCATGTATTTTAAGTTAAGATTATAAGATTTGTCACAATGTGATTTCTTTTTATTCAAGTGAAAACAGATGTGTGCAGCTATTTTGAATATTCGTTTATAAACATTCATATTCTTTATCAAATGAACTTGTAGTTTTTTGTGTTTTATTTCACTGCTACTAACTTGAAAGGGACATTTCAAGGAACTGGTATCCAGGACTGTTTGGCTCCAGAGTCTCTGCATGTCCTTCTGTTATGCCACATACATCAAATGGCAATACAAGGTTAGAGTCAGTTGAAAGCCTTAGGAATTTAGGAGAGGAAACTCAGAATAGTTACCCTGGAGCAGTTACTTAGAAGATCAGATATTTTAATAATTTGTAAATGCAGAATAACAATTTGAATGTATTTTTGCGGATTTATTTTTATAAATATCCTTCTGTCTTAACAATAAGTTACATTTTTAGTACTTTCCCTTCATCTTTGCTTATGCACACATATTGTCACATAATGAAATTCATAGTACCAAGCTGGAGTCTGCTTTTTTTTTCATTTAATTTTATATGAAATTATTTTTTGCAAGTTACCTAATTTTTATAATTATGGTTTATAGTAATTTATTTTTATAATTATTTTGTTGGCTTCATGATGATTGAATTGATACAACCATCTCCCTATTATACTGGGAAGTTTATTTTTTTTTCAGTATTATAATAGGCTCTTTTATAAATTGAGGTATTATGAGTAAAGGGCAGAATTTATTTTCATGACTAAGTTTTGTCATTTGGGGACAGTAAAAGTGAAAGTGAGGCAAACAAATCAGCTTTCCTCCTGCTGCTCCCTCCTGCTCTCTCCCAAACCAGTTTCTCGAATTTGAGAAAATGTCTCAGGTTTTCCTTTTTTGGACACTAGTATTTTAACCAAGTTTAGGCTATACAGAACTCTTCAAAAATAACAATTTAGAGAGATCATGATTAATCTCTTTTTGAGGAAATTTAAGTATACTTCTTGGTAAAAAAGAATAAACTGGTCTCCGGAGGGGCACAGGTGGCTGAGCCTTAATAAAGAGGTTACCTGGTGCTAGAAAACATCAGGAGAGTTTGTCTGGTTTAATTTGGTATCTGGAAAAGCCTCGAATATTATGAGATCCTGTAGCTGGTTGTTATCGAATCTTTTCGCCTGGTTTGGCTCATTCTGGCAATTCCGGCCTCAATCTACTCGAAAGCCTGGCTACTTGTAAAGTTCGAATTTGAATTGAGTGGCACCGATGAATGCTTGGAGAACGCGGCGAGGCTTAAAGGTGTGTCTTCTCTGTTGGTCTACAGGCTTTTAGAATAGAGACTTCGAGTTTCCAAGATATCTATTAACGGATTAAATCACCGGTTTCAAAAAGTCAGTTGAGAGCCTTAGAAACTTAGGAGAGACCTCTTTTCCTTTAAAATCCTAAGATTTGGGCAAGCCGTTCCCACTTCCGCTGTTCGCCTTCCGGTGCCGCCGGGTACCTTGGGTCTATTCTTAATTGCGAAGGCTTTCATTGGGTGCCAGAGTTCTCGCCCCCTGACCTTGCACCAGGATTGGTTGCTTGGTTTCCGGTCTTGGCAGGGGATTGGTTGTCTGAGCTCGCCCGGCGATTGGGTGCCGGTAGTCGAGGGGGTGGGAGGCGGGAATTCGTCTGGAGGAGAACGTCGTTGAGGGGACTGATAAGGACTGGAAGGGAAAGCTGAAGCAGCTAGCCCCGAGCCTGCGAGCAGGCCAGGGTAGTAGCAGCACGCTGAGGAAGAGAGAAAGGCGTGTGACCCTCTTTGCCCGCGGTCCACTGTATTTGCTTGCGGATATTTGCTTCCTTTTTTCCCGTGAATCGGAGCCCGGTCAGCGGTGCGTCAGTTTTCCTCAGGACGGGCGAGTCTGTCTCCGGTGCGGAGGAGAGAGCGAAGCCTGTCGGAGGAGTGCTTTCTGCTTTCGGCCAAACTCCTCGCTGGCCTGTTGGTGTTGTCTGGATCTCCACAGTCTGAGGGAGGAGGGAAAGGTGAGGACGAAAACCTGGGGAGAAGGGAGTCTGTCCACCCCTCCTGGGAGCGGAGGCCTGTTAGTACAGCTGGGGGCCTCGTGCTAACTCTTGGCGGCAGGGGGCGACGGCGGGAGGCGGATAATTGTGATGTGTTTTTGTGTTTGTTTGTTTTAGTCCATTGTATGGGGGAAGCTACCCCATGTTGAGTTGCCACACCTGGGGCGGGGTATGGATTATTTCGAGGTTATATCCGAGTAACTAGGCCAGTGTTGAGTTGTTGGTTCATATTAAAGGGTTGGATTCCACCAAATCTCATTCTCAGAGCGTCACAGAATCACAAAATTTTAGAACTGGAAAATACCTTAGAATAGTGGTTCTTTGGGAACACATAGGCTATGGTTAAGGTTATTACTAGCTTTCTAATCAGTTGCATTGCTAGTTCAACCATCACTCCATCCCCAGATTGAGTTTAATATTGGTTTTTTTTTTTTTTCACTTTTGCAAAGTGATACCAATGTGTATCATTCCCACCCCTCTCTCTTTTCAGTTATGTCTTTAGAATGTATTCCTGGGAATGAGACATCTATGGACTCTCTTTTCAGAAAAATGCAGCCATGCACAGAAACTTCTCCATGCAACATCAAGAGATAACAGTTTCTTGAGTTCTATCTATGTATCTTAGGTTAAGAAAAGGTGGTTTAGAAGGGGGATTGAAGGGCGCCTGGGTGGCTCAGTGGGTTGGAGCCTCTGCCTTCGGCTCAGGTCATGATCCCAGGGTCCTGAGATCGAGGCCCGCATCGGGCTCCCTGCTCTGCAGGGAGCCTGCTTCCTCCTCTCTCCTCTCTCTCTGCCTGCCTCTCTGCCTACTTGTAATCTCTCTCTCTGTGTCAAATAAATAAATAAAATCTTTAAAAAAAAAAAAAAAAGAAGGGGGATTGAAGTAGATCACTTCTGTTTTAGATACTGGAGTTTGTGCACATTTCTGTACATTATTTTTTTATTCTATTTTATTATCATTTTTAAAGATTTTATTTATTTATTTGAGAGAGAGAACACAAGCAGGGGGAGCTGCAGGCAGAAGGAGAAGCAGGCTCCCTGCTGAGCAAGGAGCCAGATGTGGGACTCCATCCCAAGGCCCTGGGATCATGACCTGAGCTGAAGGCAGACACTTAGCCAATGGAACCTCCTAGGTGCCTCTCTACTTTATTGTTTTTTTAAAAATTTTATTTATTAGAGAGCACTAACGTGGCAGGTCGGGGAAGGCAGAGGAACAAGCAGACTCAGGGAGCCCTGCGAGGCTTGATCCCAGGACCCTAAGATGTTGACCTGAGGCTAAGAGAGAAACTTAAGGAATGAGCCACCTGGGTGCCATAGGGTGCCTTATATACACATAATGTACAGACATTATCTTATTTAATTCTTAACTCAGTGCCTAGCTAATTTTTGTGAAAACACTGTCAGGTGGCTAATATTATCTCCATTTCACAGATGAAGAAATTAGCTCTCAGAGGTTAAGTGATTCACACGGAGGAATTCAAATTTAGGTTTGCTTAAGTCCAAAACTCATCTTTCCATTATACGCCACTGACTTTTAAATAAGAATTATTGGACACCTACTAAGTGCCAAGGCATCGTCTCCCTCATAACAGTTTTTAAGTTAGGGGTTAACTACAGATAAAGATCTTAGTCTAGAGAAGTGAAGAGACATGATCAAGGTAACATATATGAGTTGTTTTCAGAACCTGGTCTAGAGCTTGTGCTTTCTAACTCCTAGTCCACAGCTTTGGCACAGCAGGAATACAAATCCACATTTGTCAGATTCTAAGACATGCTGTCAACCATTTTGATTTATAAGACTAGGAAATTCTTTTACTTGCCCATTTGTTTAAACATTTATTCCAGTTTTTATTTCCAGACATCTATCTGTCCTAGTGTTGGGTATCTGGTTTTCTTTGAATGGTATGTTTCAATAGTGATTTTAATTTCTGTTGCAGTTAGAAATCTGAAATAAATAGAAAGCATGATGTCTTCAGTTTGGTCTGAATATACAATTGGTGGGGTGAAGATTACCTTTCCTTATAAAGCTTACCCATCACAGCTTGCTATGATGAATTCTGTAAGTATTTTTCAATAGTTATTTTAAGTCTTATATTAAGATACAGGTGCTTATAATACATAAAACTACATTCGTGTTTCCGGATAGTAAATGGATTGAAAATATTTGCCTGTTCATTAAAGAACATCTAAACTTTGGAAAAATAATACTGATCACTGCTAAACTGCATATGTCCATTGTTATAATGGAGACAAAGGAGAACATTCTGAAAAATGTTCTCATCTCAGCTGGAACTACTATTTACTTTGCGGAATTAGTGCTTTCTACAAAAATATTTGCTATATATTACACAGAACAGTATATTTCTCACCATAATTTTTTTGAGATCATTGTCATATAGAAAATTAATAGACAAACAAGTAAACCAACTTTCCAACTCTGTTAAATCTGAATATTTTACCATATTTTTTTGTGAGCAATTTGTTCGTAAGCAATATTTACCTCATATTTTAATTGTTGCATAATGATATACTATACCTACCTGCAGAAGTTGACTTTATAAGTTTTTTCTCAACATTTTTAAGATGTAGGCCTGTTGACTATTAATTCATTTTACTTGCTGTGTAGTATTCCATTATACGGATACACCAGAATTTTTTTGCCCATTTTCTTTTGATAGACTTTTAAGTTGTTAACATCCTTTAGCAATTTAAACAATGCCGCAGAGAACTTTCTTATACAGGTTTCTTTGTGTTCATGTGGGAAAAGTTTGGGTATCTTCAACTTTACAAGGAATTGTTAATTTCTGTAGATAGTGGTTGTGACAATTTACACTCCCAAGAGCAGCATCCTCCATTAAGTTTTCATCAAAGATATTCATGTGCTATATTCTAGTTTTACAGAAATGATTAAAGCACAAATTGCTTTTTTCATTTCTTTTTTGCTTGATATGCTTTTAAGGCCATAATAATTTTAGGGAGAGGTATAAAGGAATAAAGTCTAGGTTTAACTAAATACTGATTCTCCCTTCTATTGCTGTGCTCCTGGAAGTGCAACCTTACTTCTCATTGTTGTATTTATACTTTTGATGGAGAGAGACCCTAATGAAGTAAACTGTTTATTGATTTTTTTATTGTTTTTGTGTCCATAGATTGTCAGAGGATTAAATAGTAAGCAACATTGTTTGTTGGAGAGTCCTACAGGAAGTGGGAAAAGCTTAGCCTTACTTTGTTCTGCTTTAGCATGGCAACAGTCTCTTAGTGGTAAGTAGTTGGTTGGTACCTTCAGGTTCCTTAGTGGGACCAGAAAAAAAATATTTTAATAAAATATTTTTTATCTAGACTGACCCAAACCATGTTCTAGCTAGCTCATTTATTTGTTTGTTTATCTTTTTATTTTTGTAAAGATTTTATTTATTTATTTGACAGAGAGAGACATGGCGAGAGAGGGAACACAAGCAGGGGGAGTGGGAGAGGGAGAAGCAGGCTTCTGGCCGAGCTGGGAGCCTGATGCAGGGCTCCATCCTAGGACTCTGGGATCATGACCCCAGCTGAAGGCAGACCCCTAACGACTGATCCAGCCAGGTGCTCCTAGCTAGCTAATTTAAGTACAGATTCTCTCTCTCTCTCTTTTTAATTAACATATAATATATTATTTGCTTCAGGGGTACAGGTCTGTGAATCATCAGTCTTACACAATTCACAGCACTCACCATAGCACATACCCTCCCTAATGTCCATAACCCAGCCACCCTATCCCTCCACCACCACCCCCTAGCAACCCTCAGTTTGATTCCTGAGATTAAAAGTCTCTTATGGTTTGTCTTCCTCCCTGGTTCCATCTTGTTTCATTTTTTTTCCCTCCCTTACCCCCATGATCTCCCGCCCTGCCTCTCAAATTCCTCAGAGCAGAGAGGTCATATGATAATTGTCTTTCTCTGATTGACTTATTTTGCGTAGTCTAATACCCTCTAGTTCCATCCATGTCGTTCCAAATGGCAAGATTTCGGGTTTATTGATGGCTGCATAGTATTCCATTGTATATGTATACCATATCTTCTTTATTCATCTGTTGATGAACATCTAGGTTCTTTCCATAGTTTGGCTACATATTCTCTTTTAAGATATTTCTTTATAAGTTGTATAGCTTCCTTTTTTTCTTAAGATTTTATTTATTTGAGAGAGTGAGTGAACAAGAGAGAGCACAAGTAGGGGGAGTGGCAGAGGGAGAGGGAGAAGCAGAAGATCGAGATGCAGGGCTCGATTTCAGGACCCTGAGATCATGACCTGAGATGAAGGTAGATATGTAACCAACTGAGCCACCCAGTTGCTCTAAGTTACATATATTCCAAAAGAGTTTCAACAGAGCAAAATATGTTATTAATTCTAAAACAGTTTTAAACATAATATAGTCCTTTTTGATTCAAAGTCTACATAAGAACCTTGGAATGCTTAGTTATGAAAATGATTATGATAATTTATATGTAAAAGATGCAAGAGATGGGCCTGTCATGATGCTTATAACATACACAAATAATCACTTTGAGTAAATCCTTTAAAATATGTGCTTATTTGTCCCTTCCTTTTAACAGTAGACCATAGAATCTATAAAGAAAACATTCTAATTGATTTTTCTACCTGTTTGGATGCCAGATAAGCATAAGTTTATTGTAATATTGTTTTCATAAATACATTTTACTTTCTATTACTTTTAATTTATTTGCTAATAAAAGCCTGTAACATTTATTTTTATGAAAGACTAGCTAATATACATAATGAATCTGAAATACAGTATTGGATATGTTTTAGTTACATAATTAGATGGATTTGACCTAAAGTATTAGGAAAATTTAACATTAACCTCGAGGGTATGTAGGTATGTATATATATGTATTTGTGTGTGTGTGTGTGTGTGTGTGTGTGTGTGTATTTTTTTAAAAGGAAATGTGCTACTGATAAGACTTAAAAAGTGAATATAACTTTTGTTCATTTTATTTGTTAATGATTTTACTCTTTGGGGAAAAATGAGATACTCTTAATAACCTAAAATTTTAATGGGAGACTGAAAAATAGAATTAGTATATATGTAGTACAGATGGGAAAATAATGTCAATACTGTTCATAGAAAATAATTTTTCACTTTTTTTAGTATCTATGAATTGTGTATTTATACATGTATGCGATCGCTTCTTGGCCTTTTGGCTAAGATCAAGTGTAGTATACATGTAGGCACACAATGTAGACTTCTATTACAATTATGTATTCTACTTAAATATTAAAAATTACCTGTTTTATTTGACTATTGACCTTAAATAGATTTTGATACATGTATCAGAATTGATACATCATGAAACATGTTTTTATTTGAAATAGATATGTAAAGTGGGAATGATTTAACCCTTATGTATTTAAATTGTTTAATGTATTGAGCTTTGTTTCTTCAGGGAAATAGTAGTAATTAAGAATATACTTTAGGTCTTTATTTTAATCTTTCCTGCTTGATATTTTAATAAATCTCAATATAAATGAATACCCTGTAGTTAACATTATTAATCTTTGACTATTATCAGATTTTTACAAATGACGTAAATTGATGGAAACTTCTCTATAAGTGTTTCCGGTGTAAGTGTTTCTCTCTTGTTGTAATGCTGGAGATAGGGTGACCAACTTGCCCAGATCTGCCAGGTACTTTTCCAGTTTTAGCACTGAAAATCTTGTATCTTAGGAAACCTCCCAATCTCGGGCAAATTGGGTGGTATCTCATCCTAGTTGCAGAAGAAGATTAATGTTTTTTAAATGAGAAATATTACAACTTGGGTTCTTTCATTTTTTTTTTTTTAGGGAAACTAGTGGATGAAAGCTTAAGTAAAAAAGCTGAAGTACCATCATCATGTTGTTGTGCATGCCATTCAAAGAATTTTACAAACATTGACTTGAACCAAGGAACTTCACATCATTTCAACAGTCCAAGTACACCACCTTCTGAAAGAAATGACATTTCATCAACTTGTCAAGGTAGTTTATATTTTGCCTGGCTCTGTTGGTATCTGTAGTAACCTCAGTTATTGCTATTGTGAGACTTAACTAAGATAAATTCGCTTAGCATAACTGACTATGTACTCCACCTAATTTCTCTGGAATTATTTTTAGATAACACATATGATAGTCAGATAGCCTTGGACTATTTTATTCCTGGCTTGACTTTTAATTTATTCAGACATTTTGCTAGCTAAAATCATTTTTTGAAGAAGTCAGTGCACAATAAATATTTAGAAATGTATCTTATTTGTAGGCAGTATTGTTAATTATGTGTTAGAATTTTTGGAGTGCCTGAGTGGCTTAGTCTGTTGAGCATCCAACTCCTGGTTTCCGCTCAGGTGGTGATCTCGGGGTTGTGGGATTCAGCCCCTAGTTGGGCTCTGTGCTAGGTGGGTAGACTGTTTGGGATTCACTCTTTCCTCTACCTCTGCTCCTCCCTCTGTTTGCATGCACCCATACTTTCCCTCTCTCTCTCAAATAAATAAATAAAATCTATTATATGTTAGAATTTTTAAAAACACCGATTTATAAGACAAAGTGTAATTAGCCTCATTTATTCATCCTTATGAGTTTACTGGAACTTGAGGCCAGTATGTCTTATATGAGGTTTTTTTTTCCCCTTTTTTTCTTTTTATATACATAGTTTTTGTAATTGGAGTATAGTCAACACACTATATTTCATGCATTAGTTTCAGGTGTACAACATAGTAATTCAACAAGTCTAGGAGTTATTCTGTACTCATCACAGGTGTGTCTATCACGCATCGCCTTATTCTATTACAGTGCCATTGACTACATTCCCTATGCAGTACCTTTTATCCCTGTGACTTATTCATTCTGTAATTGGAAGCATGTATCTTCCATTTCTGTCTGGCAACAATCAGCTTGTTTTCTGTATTTATGGATCTGTTTCTGCTTTTCGTTTGCTTATTCATTTGTTCTTTAGATTCCCCACATAAGTGAAATCATGTGATATTTGTCTTTCTCTGACTTATTTATTTATTTTTTAAAGGATATTTATTTATTTATTTATTTGACAGAGAGAGAGAGTCAGTGAAAGAGGAAACACCAGCAGGGTGGGAGTAGGGGAGGGAGAAGCAGGTTTTCCCACAGAGCAGGGAGCTTGATGCGGGGCTCCATCCCAGGACCCTGGGATCATGACCTGTGCCAAAGGCAGACGCTTAACGACTGAGCCACCTTTAAGCCCACTGCCTGATACTAATAAAATTGAATTGTGTAGCCCCCCACAAAAGACCTAAGTATGAAAGACAAGACCATTAAGATTTTAGAATTTAGTGGTGTTTATTTATTTATTTAAAGATTTTATTTATTTCTTTCACAGAGGGAGAGAGATCACAAGGAGGCAGAGAGGCAGGCAGAGAGAGAGGGGGGGAAGCAGGCTCCCCGCTGAGCAGGGAGCCCGATGTGGGCCTCGATCCCAGGACCCTGAGATCATGACCTGAGCCGAAAGCAGAGGCTTTAACCCACTGAGCCACCCAGGCGCCCAAGTGGTGTTTATTTTTTTAGAGCACTCAAGAGTGTGAGTAGTGCGTGGTGAGGAGGATTCAGAGGTAGAGAGAATCTTTTTTTTTTTTTAAGATTTTATTTATCAGAGAAATCTCATGTGCTCGCATGAGTGGGGGGAGGGGCAGAGAGAGAGGCAGAAGCCGACTCCTGCTGAGCATGGAGCTGGATGTGGGGCTCTATCCCAGGACCCACCGACTGAGCCACCCAGGTACCCCTGAGAGAGAGAATCTTAAGCATGCTGCATGCCCAGCACAGAGCCTGACATAGGGCTTATCCCACGACCTGAGCCAAAATCAAGAGTCTGTCGCCCAACTGACTGAGTCACTCAGGTGCCTCTAGAATGTAGTGGTATTTAAACTATGTTCCTAAGAGTCATAGGAAAAAATATGGCCTGTTTTGGGGAGGGGACAATGAGTCAGGGAAGTTTTAGGTCTTTTATTCTATTTTGGAAATTTTAAGCAAAATTTCTTTAAAAAATATAGTCCTCTCAGAAAAAGCTTGAAAATCAGTGCTCTGTGGCATAGATTTACTTGTGGTTTTACAGATTCAAACTTGGTTTTTGAAAATAGTATTGGACTTGATTTTAGGGCTTTCTTCTCTAGTAGTCTGTAAATCTTTTAAGGCCAGAGGCTGTTTCTTTTTCATTGTTTTCCATGGTGTCTGAAATTGTATGGACTCAGTAAAATAAATGCTTGTTAAATAAATTCAAGCCCTGGGAGTGGAGGGAATGTATAGAGAAGAGCTGAGAGGAAGGAAGGTACTTTAAAGAACACTCACATTTAGGGAAAAGGAGAAACCAATGTATAGGAACAGTTAAGAAAAGTGTTACGGAAATTAAGGAAAAAGGAAATGTGTTTGTTATATTTCAGAAGATAGTGTTATGTTTGGCTGTATCCCTAGAAGTTATGGTGATGGATTTTGGAATCAGACAGGAGGAGTCAGTCATATCCAGGTTTTGCCTCTTACCAGCTATATCATATTGGGCATATTAACTTCTTAAAAACCTAGTGTTCACATCTATTAAGTGGGTTAATATTTGGTGATTAAGAGGTCATTGATGACCTTCAGAGTAGTGGGATTAAAGGACAGATTATCCACTGTATTTTCAAGCCTAAAGAACATATAGAAGCTTAGTGGGGAAGAACATTGAGAAACTATAAAGAAAGATTTTATATAAATGAAATACATTTTCTTGTGAAAACCTTACAGTTGTATTTTTTAAACGACATTGGGAATCATTTACAAAAGCATAAACCTGTTAAATCAGAATTGGACTTTCCTTTTGAAAGCATATTTCTCAGAATGTTTTATCTTTTTTAAGTAAACTCAGTAGTAAAGAAATGCTTTTAAATGTGTTGAGCTTTTCATGTTTAAGTATGGTATGAAATTTTGAGAAGTCTTAACATCTTAACTCTAATTTTTCCTAGAAAAATTGCCTAAGTGTAAGTTTTTTATGCTAATTTTTTATGACTTCTTATATAAGACTCTCCTGAAAAAACTACGCTGGCTGCAAAACTATCCGCCAAGAAACAGGCATCCATAAAAAGAGATGAAAATGATGATTTTCAAGTAGAGAAGAAAAGAATTCGACCCTTAGAAACCACACAGCAGGTAAACAGTTTATTGGCAGTGAAATGATACAGTTATTGCTGCACACAGGAGTCAAGTATCAATCAAGTTTACAGTGGCACTTGTACAGTTTACTTGGGTTGTATCATAGACATAAATTAAATGGTAAATTATTGTAACTATTTTATATAGTTATTCATTACAAAGGAGTTTGTTATTATAATAGATTATTCATAATAACGTGTCTTTAAAGTGAAACTGCATGGTACTTTTCTATATATGAGGAATTTGATTGTAATATATTTACCTAAGACCTGTACTAGTAATACAGATACTTTGTACTTTTTAACTCCTCTGTTGTTTTTACCTAATGATGGTGTTTTCTTTTGGCCAAAATATCTTTGATATGAATATTTATGTCATGAGTATTTTTGTTATTGATAGTTCTAGTATAATGACAAGGTTTACTCTTATTTGTTGAATTTTAATAACAATACATGATAAAATGCTTATTTCTAAAAATTACTGAAAGAACTCAGTTACTAAATACTTTATATGAAATGTGTTTTTTATACATGAATACAATATTTTGTCATAGAGTTCATGGCAGTGAGGTAGGGAGGTAGGCTGGGACTTTGATAGAGTTAGTTATAAATAAAGAGATTATTATAATTAATTAGCATGTCCTTTATAGATAATTATATATTTCTAATTGAATGTACTCCAAAAGTGTTTGTATTCTTCTGTAGTTTATGTATTGTATGTATAATCTTTATTAACTTCCATAGCTAAACCTTTATTTATTTATTTATTTATTTGTTTGTTTGTTTATTTATTTATTTATTTGACAGAGACAACAGCGAGAGAGGCAACACCAGCAGGGAGAGTGGGAGAGGGAGAAGCAGGCTTTCCCAAAGAGCAGGGAGCCCAATGTGGGGCTCGATCCCAGGACCCTGGGATCATGACCTGAGCTGAAGGCAGACGCTTAACGACTAGGCCACCCAGGCACCCCTAAACCTTGATTTTAGAAATAGAATGAACAAGTTTATTTTTGGAAAAGTACAGATTACAAATGAAGTATGAATCTGTATAGATTTTCTTCTCTCAAATGTATACATAGAGTTGGATATTGTATGATAGAGCTCAACATATAACATTTTTTCTCTGACTTAATTGACTCTCATTTCTTTTTTGGTAGGAATGGTATCAATAGAAATGCTTTTTTTCCCCCCTTCATAATTTAAGTAAATAGGTTTTTGGCAAGTAGTAAAAGGCATAGACAGTTTGGAAAGAAAACTTGGTGGTATTTATAGAAAAAATTTAGTCAAATTTGAAATATCAAATACTAGTAAGTAATAGTAATAATATTAAGTAATTTATTCTGTGGTTTAGGAAATCACGAATATTTACATTTAAAATTTTTATTCTGAGTTTTTTCTATTTATATATTTTTTTAAAGATTTATTTATTTGAGAGAAAGAGTTTCAGGGGGAAGGGCAGAGAGAGAGAGCGAAAGAGAGAATCCCAAGCAGGCTAGCATGGAGCCCCACACAGGGCTCTATCCCACAACCCTGAGATCATGACCTCAGCCAAAACCAAGAGCTGGGCACTCAACCAGCTGAGCCCCCCAGCCACCCCTGAGTTTTTGGAATTGAGAATGAAGTTTTATTTTTATTTAGTTTTACTTTCCAATTATATATGTAATTGGACTTCGCTGTAATACTACACTTGATGTCCATATGGTAGGACTATGGGAAGATCATTTTACAATACTATAGTTTTGACACATGACTAATTAAAGCTATTTGGTTAGGATTTGAGAGATATAAGGTGCTCATTTGTATTTTTAAAAATTATTTGATTATGGCCAGTTAGAAATAATCATCTTTTTTAAATGCTGAAAACATATCAAAAACTATTTGACCTTTAAAAATAACTGGCCTGTTCAGACTTTTGTTACATTAAACTTCATTTTGATTCTGTGTTTACAGATTAGAAAGCGTCATTGTTTTGAAAAAGAGGTACATCATTTGGATTCAAAAGTTGCTTCAGGAAAAACCACAAAACTGAACTCTCCATTAGGAAAGATAAATTCATTTTCTTCACAAAATGTATGTATTTTTGCCATTGTTCAGTTAAAAGAAGGAAAATGTGGGGCGCCTGGGTGGCTCAGTGGGTTAAAGCCTCTGCTTTCGGCTCAGGTCATGATCTCAGGGTCCTGGGATCGAGGCCCGCATCGGGCTCTCTGCTCAGCGGGGAGCCTGCTTCCTCCTCTCCCTGTCTCTCTGCCTGCCTCTCTGCCTACTTGTAATCTCTCTCTCTGTGTCAAATAAATAAATAAAATCTTTAAAAAAAAAAAAAAAAAAAAAAGAAGGAAAATGTGGAATTTGCTAAACTCATTAAAAAAAAAAAGGAATAGTATAATGCAAAGTATAGTAGAAAATAATTCAAAAATCCTCTAAGTGCTATCACATCTCTACACTAATATGTAAGGTGGGAAATGCTATTTTCTTTGAGCCCCAGTTTCCTCATTTATAAAATGAAAAAATTGGACTAGAAAGAAATCTGAAAGGTTTTTTCCTCTTGTACATTCTAATGTTGTGGACTTTACTTCCCTATAATTCTTTTCAGTGTGCTTAGAGCAGATAGTTTTCAAGGAGTAGTCCAGGGAGCTCTAGAGATTTCTGATGTTTTTCTCTCAGGCATATAATAATAGTAATATTGTTATTTAGTTATAATATATTGTTATATAATATATAATATAATATATTGTTATAATAGTAAGGATGTTATTTGCCTTTTTGAGAACTGTCTTGATATTTCCATTGATAGTGCAAAAGCAGTAACCAGGAAAATTATCAGTACCTTACCACAAGTAAGACAGTGGTACCATGCTGTTTTAATAGTTTTCTTCACCATCATTAATGCACAATTAAAAAAAAACCAGTTTCACTTAAGAATGTCCTTGATGAAGTAGTAAAAGTTACTAATTTTATTAAATCTCAGCCCTTAAGTTTTTTTAACATTCTATGTGAAGAAGTGAGTAGTACTCAAAATGTTTTGCATATAGGAATAGGATGATTGTCTTGAGGAAAAGCACTTGTAGGATAGTTTGGATTGTTAGCTGAACCTAGCCACTTTTTTTCATGGAATATCATTTTTACTTGGAAGAATGACAGGCAGATGAACTATGGTAATTCTTGAAAATAAACAAAGTGAAGCCAGATAAAATTTGAGGGAAAATCAGAATTATTAAAAAACTGTATATGCCACTGTGAGCTTGGCAGTTTTATGATACTTATAGACTTTCCTGATGATAGTGGTGGTGATATTATAGAATGTGACTTTTTTGTTATTATATAATGAAATGTGTTAACGTTTATAAGATCTGTAAAATCGAGGAACCAAATATTTTCTGAATGGCCTGTACATGATACTATAAAATAATGCCTGGAAAAGATCCATCCTAAGTGCCAGATAGACCAGTGGATCTTTTTTTTTTTTTTTGCCCCATTCCCCCATCCCCAGGCATCCTTAAACTTTCTTTTCAGTTACTATAGATTAATTTTCATTTCCATAGTTTTATATAAATGGAATCTTGCTTGGTTTTTTTAAATTAAATTTCAAATGTTGTGAATTTTGCCCATTGGGTGTTGAATGTTATTACATATATATTTTTTTAAAGATTTTATTTATTTGAGAGTGAGAGTGAGAGAGAGAGAGCCAGAGCTGAGGGAGTGGCAGAGGGAGAGGGAGAAGCAGACTCCCCACTGAGCAGGAAGCCCGATGCAGGGCTTGATCCCCAGGACCCCTGGATCATGACCTGAGCCCAAGGCAGACACTTAACTGACTGAACCACCCAGGCGCCCTGGATGTTATTATATTTCTATAAATACTCCAGTTTTTTCTTAAATTATGTTAGTCACCATACAGTACATCATTTGTTTTTGATGTAGTGTTCCATGATTCATTGCGGATAACACCCAGTGCTCCATGCAATACGTGCCCTCCTTAATACCCACGAATTTTGTTCTAAGATGCAGTTAAGTTACTTGGAATCAACTTGATCTTTTTGGGTCTGCTTCTAGAATTTGTCAGATGGGACCTGAGCAGAATTTAGTTGTAGGTTACCTCAATAGAGGCTAGCTCCTTTTGGGTCCTCTACCTAATGCTCTATGAATTGATAGGTTTTCCAGTCTGGCAGGTGGGAACAGGTACTATTCCATGCCCTATGTGAGTGCCTCATCATTTCAGGTGGTTCTTTCCACTGCTTGGCTTGTTAACTCACTCACATATGTTGATCAACACTCTGCTAGATATTTGAGAGGTCCCTCTACAGATCTCTGGAATTCATTTTTTTGCAGCTCTCTCTACTTTATTATTCTTCTGTGTGAACTTGAGTCTTCTCTGACTTTCTGGACTGAAGAGCAATGTCTCTTCAACTCATGTTTGCTGGGCTATATCTGGGTTCCCCTTCCCCAGGGCACAGACTAGAAACTCTCTCAAGACAGTAAGCCTAGATAATGAGATAGGGCCTCTCTCATTTATTTCCTATCTCTCAGGGATCATTCTTTCTTACCTGATATCCTATATTTTAAAAACTATTGCTTCAGTATTCTGTCTATACTTTTAATTTTTCAGGTGGGAAATGAAACCCATTGATTATGGGGACAAATTCCGGAAGTCTTTAGACGGCATAGAAGTCTTCCTGTTTATCTGTACGGTCATAAGACCTTTATAAACTTGTTTTCTTTTGCCCTTTCTGCTCCTCCCTCTTTTTTTTTTAAAATCAACTTCTGCTAATTCTTCAGAAAGCTTTCCTTGACATCCCCAGTTTTGAGTTAGATTCCCATCTGAAATGTTCCTTGTACTTCTAGAATTTTAACACTTATCCTTATTATCTTCTCTGCAAGGCTCTAAGTTCCATTAAGGAAACACCAGGTTCTGTAGTATATTGAGACCTCCTTGAGGCTGTGACTGTTTTATTCATCTTTATGTTTCAAGCATCTAGCTTTGTCCCAGGAACCTAGTAAAGTCTCAGTGAATGAAAACTGTATTCCCTGCCCTCAAAGAGTCTTCCTTTAAATTCTTAAAAATGCTAAGTGGGGGAAAAGTTGTTGGTTATCTTCACAGAAGGCTTATAATTGGAAAAGTCATCTCAGGAGCTTTTAATATTAATTTGTCAGTAATAATATATGCTATATGTTTGCCTTTGCCTATGTTTTCTTTATTTTGTCCTTCATTTTCTTTAACATTGCCTTATTTTCATAGTTCTTAGTATTTGAATTTCTTTATCTACCTGTTAATTATCTATCTGCTCCTTTTCACACGTGTATCTCTAGTACCTAAAATAGCATATAGTGTATACTAGTTGCCCAATAAGTATTTGTTAGTAGAATATTCTTGAATGCTTACAGTGGCATAGGCAGGTGGTAATATTGTTATTCCTATTTTATAGATAAGGATACTCTGAGAAGTAATTTGCTTAAGGTCACAAATCTGGCAAATATTAGAGCTAAATCCTGCATAAGCAGCATGATGCTCTGGCAAATGCTTTAATCAGTTTATTGTACATTCTCTTTAAAATGCCTCTCAAAAATCCTGTAGTCATCTAAGCAGGATTCTCATACCAACATAAAAGAAAGAAATATTATGTAGAAGTCTCAAGAATAAAGAAATCAAGCATAGGATAAGATGTGATTGATAATAGCTAACATAAGAGAAGTAGATTTTTTAAAAAATAAGTGGAGCCCAGATAAAATTAATTAATTAATTAATTAAATATATATATATATATATATATATATAGAGAGAGAGAGAGAGAGAGAGAGAGAGAGAGCATGCAAGCCAGTGTGTAGGGGGAGAAGTGGGAGAAAAGGGAGAGAGAATCTTAAGCAGGCTTCACATCCAGTGTGGGGCCCAACCTGGGGCTTGATCTCATGACTTTGAGATTATGACCTGAGCCAAAATAAGGAGTCAGACGCTTAAGTGACTGAGCCACCCAGATTCCCCTGGAGAAGTGGATTTTTAAATTTTGTTTTGTTTTTATTGGTTAAGAGGATGAACTTGAATCAGACTGCCTGGGTTTTAATCACAGCTCTGCTCTTTACTACCTGTGTAACCTTAATGGAATTTTTAAACTATTGCTACTTCAATTTCCCTGTTTGTTAAATGGGGATAGTAATAGTACCTATCTCACAGGGCTGTTATGAGGATTAAACAGGTTAACATTTATAAAGTGATTAGAGTATACTTAGCATATTTTAGGCCTTATTGAGTGGTAAGTGGTAGTAGAAGTAGCAACAGTAGTGATAGTAGTAGCAGCAAATGGTTACATAGTTGTATGCTGCTAATAAAGATATAATATTAATTAATATTACATATATATAGTTATCTTTGAATGCTGCTAAAATGTATTAGGTAGTATTGATTGACACTAATTTTGAGGAATTAGCTTTATACTTAAGTAACAAATTCTTTTACTATCTATTAAGGATGTCTATGGCTGTACCTGTTTTAGAGTCTAGAGCACTTATAAGCAGAGTTCCTGGCTAGGTACCTTAATTTTAAGCCAAGTGCTTTGATTGATTGCTCCTTCTGGTTATGTACTATGTTAATCATTTATTATGGTCTTCTTATTGGTAAGGTATAACAGTATTTATACTTGTATGTCCATATCTTTATATCAGTTGTATTTTTAAACCAGAATTTATGTTTTGTTTCCTTGGCTGTAGGTGGTATAACTATATTGCTGTAGAAATGCAACATTTGGGGTGCCTGGGTGGCTCAGTGGGTCAAAGCCTCTGCTTTCGGCTCAGGTCATGATCTCAGGGTCCTGGGATTGAGGCCCGCATCAGACTCTCTGCTCCGCGGAGAGCCTGCTTCCTCCTCTCTTTCTCTGCCTGCCTCTCTGCCTACTTGTAATCTTTCTCTCTCTGTGTCAAATAAATAAATAAAATCTTAAAAAAAAAAAAAGAAATGCAACATTTGTCATAGGTGGGTGATTTATTATTTATAATATTAAAGGTATGGGTTTCTGATAATTTAAGTTTGAAGATTGTTAAACTAAATTTCTCAATTCAATCTAGTAACTCAAATGATAACATTTCAGTAGTGTGACATAGAACTTTTGTTTGTAAATAGATGTAAGTGGTATATGCCATACTAATTCAACATATATAAAGTACTGCAATGATAGAAAAACCATGTGAGGCGCCTGGGTAGCTCAGTCATTAAGTGTCTGCCTTCAGCTTGGATCATGATCCTGGGGTCCTGGGATTTAGCCCCACATTGGGCTCCCTGCTCAGCGGGAAGCCTGCTTCTCCCACTCCCCTTGTTTTCCCTCTCTCGCTGTGTCTCTGTCAAATAACAAATAAATTCTACATTAAAAAAAAAAGGAAAGAAAGAAAAACCATGTGGTTGAGCTCTCATATGTGTTTCTTTTTTGTAGTCTATGGTCAAAAACATGAATATAGTAATTTTAGCTACTTTCTGAATGGTTAGGGAAAAACTCACAAATACTTAGGTAAAGTGATCTGTATTTTCAATGTTATTTTTTTCTTCCATACAAAATTAGAATAACCCGTTACAGTAGAAACATTATCAGTATAAATGTAAAATTGTAGTTAATATTTTAGTAAATTGATAAATTTTGGTAAATTGTTAAGAAAACCTATAGATTTGTGTATGTGTTTTAAAGATTTTATTTATTTATTTTAGAGAGAAAGCATGCTTGTGGGAGCAGGGGGAGGAACAGGAGTGTTGGGGAGAGAATTCCAAGCGGACTCTAAGCTGAGCATGAAGCCTACATGGGACTGGATCTCATGACCCTGAGGTCATGACCTGAGTCAAAACTGAGAGTTGGACACTTAACTGACTGAGCACGCAGGTGCCCCAGCGTAGATTTGTGTGTTTTGACCGTCATCTTAATTTTAAAAGTGGATGGTAGCATTTTTAGTGTAAATCTCATGGACATTTAGCTCTAGATAATACCTCTAGTTTTTCAAAGAACCAGGACTTATCATTTCCATGGATATAAGAAAGAATAATGGGGATATGAGTAAAGGTAATTTATTTAAAGAAAGGAATCTTTGAGTGTAGAAATATTTTTTTCCTGTTAGAAACTTACTTAGCTACTGATATAACATTTCTTTCTTCTCTTTTTTTTTTCCCCTTTTGAATAGAGGTGTAATTGACATTTTCAAGTGTATAACATAATGATTTAATACTTGCATACATTTTGAAACAATCACCTTTTATAGTAACAAAACTTGTTTTTTTCTTGTGATGAGAACTTTCGAGATTTACTCACTTAGCAACTTTCAAATATAAAATATAGTGTTAACTATGGTCACCGTGCTGTACATGACATCTTCATGACTTACTTATTTTATAACTGGAAGTTTGTGCCTTTCACTCCCTTCACTCACTTCTCCCAACCTGCCCCCCTGCCAATTTGTTCTCTATGAGCTTTTTTGTGTGCGTGTTTTTGTTCTTTTAGATTTTACGTATAAGCAACATCATGCCATATTTATCTTTCTCTGTCAGACTTATTCACTTAGCATAATGTCTTTGAAGTCTATTTTTCACATTGTTGCAAATGGCAAGATTTCATTCTTATTTATGGCTGAATAATATTCCATTCTGTATATATACATTTTCTTTATCCACTTATCACTTAGATTGTTTCCATATCTGAGCTATTGTTATTTTATTTTATTTTGTTATTTGAGAGAGAAAGAGAACATGAGCAGGGGGAAGGAGAGAGGGAAAAGCAGACTCCCTGCTGAGCACAGAGCCTGATGCAAGGCTCCATCCCAGGACCCTGGCATCATGACCTAAGCTGAAGTCAGACACTTAACTGATTGTACCACCCAGGCACCCCTCCATAACTCAGCTATTTTAAGTAATGCTGCTGTGAATACAGGGGTACATATATCTTTTTCTTTTTTTTTTTTTTTTGATTGTGTGTGCACACGTGTGAGCTGGGGGGAGGGGCCTAGGGAGAGGGAGAGAGAGAATCCTAAGCAGGCTCCATGCCCAGCACAGAGCCCAATGTGGGACTTAATCTCATGACCCTGAGATCATGACCTGAGGTGAAATCAAGAGTCAGATGCTTAACTGACTGAGTTACCCAGGCTCCCCCATCTATCTATTTGAGTTAGTATTTTTATTTTCTTTGGATCAATGCCCACACATGGAATTGCTGGGTCATATATGGTGGTTATATTTTTAATTTTTTAGTAACACCCATACCATTTTCCACAGAGGCTGCACCAATTTACATTCCCACCAACAGTGCACAAGGGTTCCCTTTGCTGTACCTCCTCGCTAATACTTGTTATTTCTTGTCTTTTTGGTAAGTTATTCTAACAGTGTGAGGTGAGAGCTCATTGTAGTTTTGATTTGTACTTACCTGATGATTAATGATGTTGAGTATCTTTTTATATACCTTTTGGCCATGCGTATGTCTTCTTTATTTTTTATTTATTTTTTTTTTAAAGAATTTTTTTTTTAAGATTTTATTTATTTATATGACAGAGAGAGATTACAAGTAAGCAGAGAGAGAGGAGAAAGCAGGCTCCCTGCTGAGCAGAGAGCCCGATGCGGGCCTCAATCCCAGGACCCTGAGATCATGACCTGAGCCGAAGGCAGAGGCTTTAACCCACTGAGCCACCCAGGCACCCTGTATGTCTTCTTTAGAAAAAAATGTCTATTTAAATCTTCTGCCCATTTTTATTTTATTTTATTTATTTATTAAGTAGGCTGCATGCCCAGTGTGGGGTTTGAACTCATGACCATGGAATCAAGAGTTGGGTGCTCTACTGACTAGGCCAGCCAGGTGTCCCTCTTCTGCCCATTTTTAAATTGGATTGATTGGTTTTTCTGCTATTGAGTTATATGAGTTTTTTATATATTTTGGATACTAGCCCCTTGTCAGACATAGGATTTGCAAATGATTCTTCCTATTCAGTAGGTTGCTTTTTTATTTTGGTGATGGTTTCCTTTACTGCCAGAAGTCTTTTAATTTGATATAGTCACACTTATTTGTTTTTGGTTTGTCGTTTTGATTTTGGTGAGACTTAAAAAATCAGTGCCAAGACCTGACAGAGGAGCTTACCACCTATGTTTTCTTCTAACAGTTTTATGATTTGGAGTCTTATGTTCAAGTCCTTAATCTATTTTAAGTTAATATTTGAGTGGAGTATAAGATGATGGTTAAGTTTCATTCTTTTGCATATTGCTGTTCTTTCCCCATTGTATAATACTTCCTAATCTTTGCTGAGTGGCTTATTATAAATTTCAAAAGTGTTTTTTGTAAATTTTGGAATATGTGACTTCATAAAGAAGTAGAAGAAAAATATAATTTCATAAGATTTCATGTTTATTGTGTAGCAGCTTCTGAAATTAGTTTATCACCAAAACCTTAGATAAAGTAATGTTTAAATGCAGTCCATATTTTAGATCTTTTCTTAGTTGGCAGGTCACATGCATCACATTTGATAGATCGATAGATCACATTTTAATCAAGATAATCTAAACATCTTGAATAAGGTAAATTGAGAGACGTGGGCAAGTAACATTTTTTTCAGGACCTCTTCCTTCAAATTGGAGGAAAAAGAAGCTGTGACTAGATTAAATATACCTTATATCACTTTTAGCTCTAACACTTCCAAATTCTAAGGCTGCTTTTTCTATTTTGGTTCTTTTTTTTTTTAAAAGATCCTGTCTATTTATTTGACAGAAAGAGAGACCGCACAAGCAGAGGGTGTGGCAAGCAGAAGGAGTAGGAGAAACAGGCTCCCTGCTCAGGGCTAGATGACTTGAGCCGAAGGCAGCCTCTTTTTTTTTTTTTTTTTAATTTTATTTTTTTCAGTGTTCCTGAGCCATCCAGTCACCCCTCTATTTTGGTTCTTATAAGATGATATAGGGAAGACAGAATTTATTTTTGAAAGAATAGTTATTTGGATTCATAAATTAATGGTTTAGTTCTCTTACCCCTACAAAAATATAAATGTTGCAGTCTTTATACATTTAAAATCCATGGTTGTATTATTTCTTTTGAAAAACTTTCCTTCATAAAGGAAATGATAAATTAGTGTAATGATTTCTCTTTTCCTCTAAATTCAACATTAAGCTTTTCAAGTTTTTCTTTATAATTTTCTTAGATTTCATTAAAATAATTTAGTTTCCAGCCTGTTGATTGAAGAATTGGATAATTGTCTTTCTTCCATCCTATCATCTCGAGTGTCCTTGCTGTCTCTTCAAGTCAGAAAATGCTGTCAGTACTTCCTCCTTACATAATTACTTTCCATTGTCCATTGCTATTCTCTTTCCTTATATTTTAGATTCTCTTTTTTACTGATAATTCAAACATCAAAGATCTAGTAAGGCATTAGTGTCCACTTCAAAATGTAGTTAAGAGAAACAGTGTTTTTTAATAGTGTTACCATTCTGATTTTACTTTGTCCCACCACACCTAATTATTTTCTCCAGAATTTATTTCGATTCTCTTCAGTCTTAGTAAATCTTTACAACAGCTGAGATATTGTTGTAGACTCATTCTTATGCTTATACCTGATTTTTATTTGTTCATTAAATCAATGCTAACATCGACTATATACTTTTATAAAAGTAATTATATTTTTTATTTAGTACAGCAAATAGCATTCATTATTTTTGCCTAGTATGTAGAAGAGATGTGGGTCCAGTAGAGTGCGCTGTTGACCTTCGACAAAGTGTTGATGTTGGGCAAACCTTAGAGTTTTTCTCCTTTTTCTTCCTCTTACATGCCCCTGTCTTTTCTTTCTTTTCTGTCTTTTACCCTTTCTCTTCCCCTTTCTTCCTCTCCCTCCCATCAATATTTAAGATGTTCTCTACGGTCTCAAGAGAAAATGACTAGTTTTCTCTGAAATTATTTTATGTCATTTTCTCACAGTTTAATTTACTTTTATTTAATATTACTGCTTATATAGTGATATGATGCTTACTATGTGCCAGAAACTCTTCTAAATATTCTACAAATATTAGTTCACCTGGTAGATACAGGTTTGTTTTTTTTTTAATTATTATTATTTGCCCCAGGAGTACAGGTCTGTGAATCATTAGGCTTACATCTTTCACAGCACTCACCATAGCACAAACCCTCCCCAATGTCCAAAACCCATCCACCCTATCCCTACCCTCCCGCCTCCCAGTAACCCTCAGTTTGTTTCATGAGATTTAGATACAGGTTCTTATGAGTTAACACCTACTGCAAGTTCTTTTAACTTTTCTATGAATTTGATGGTTTTCCAAGTAAAATGAAAGAACTTAACTCAATCCTTATAACAGCCCTTTGAGAAAGGTATTAATATTTTCTCCAGTGACATATGTGAAAATTGAGGCACGAGAATTTAATTGGCTTGTTCATGTCACAACTGATGAGTAGAGGCCAGGTTAAAACCCAGGCAGTCTGGCTCTAGAACTGATTCTCTCAACCACCTCACTATTCTGTCTGTGAATAAACTCTTCCAGATGACCTTGATTCAAAGTTCTTTTTTGTATTCTTACAGGCCATATCATATTCAGTACCATATAGATAATTAATTTAAGATTCGTTCCTCTTTTAGTCTTTCTCTCAGCACCCTGTTCTTTTCTTTACAATGCTTACTAAAGTTTATAATTATATATTTATTTATAGGTTTAACTGTTTTGTTTGCCCCCTTGTCAGGCTGTCCATAAGGACAAGTGTTACGTCTCTCTTGTTGCCTTTTTAATAACCAGCATCTGGCATAAGACCTGCACCTAGTAGGTACCAACATATTTAATAAATGAATGAAAAAATGGCCAAAGTTGAGAAAATGCAGAAATTCCTATTGTAGCTTACAACTTTTACTCAGATCCATATACTAAAGGAAGTGTAACAGTACTGTGAAATAGAGGAGACTTAAAGCAGGTTTAAAATTTTTTTTCTTTTGCAGTACATTTTGGAAATTTTTTATGTAGTGACACACAAATAAAATATCAAACAGTGATTTCAGGGGTAAGAGGTAAATTGGTGCTTAATATAAACAAAAGATTAGAAACACCTTTTGATTTCTGTAGCTGCTATAGGAGGAAGTTATTAGATAGTATTACCAGCTAATTGAAGTATAATTTATTCAAGGCAGCAAAATTTTTGAACTTGTTACATGCCAGATACTTAAAAACCATAACCTATATTTCTTAAAGGGTTAATAATGTTATGATGATAGTTTTTTAGAATATATACTTGTGCCAAGCAATTTATATGTTCTCTTATTTAAATCCTTATATCAACACTGTGAAGAAAATTGAGTAGACTTTGACTCATTTTACAGGTAAGAAAATTGAAGCCCAAAGATATTAGATTATTTGACTATGATCATACTACAAATAAATGGTGGAACCATAATTTGAGCCTAGCTCTAAAATTGAGTGCATATAGATTCATGGATTATAAATGAGGAGAAAGGAGAGAAAAGGAATGGCTGGGAAATTTTTTTTTCTTATTGGCTGGTGAGGAAAAAACCAAGTCACTATGCAAGAAAAAATAGATTTTATTATTCAATATGTCTGGCATTAAATAACTACTTTTATTTTATTTTACTTATTTTTTTAATACCTGCTTTTAAACAGTTAACCTGTAGTTGGGGAAAGATTAAATTATCTTAAACATTTTGTGTATTTTGTCTACTAAAGTGTTTTAAACTAAAGTTTAAAAATTATGAGTAATATACATTATTTAAAAAACCTTTAATAGTGTTTTAAATCAGTATGGATTAAAAATTAAAATATTCTCCTTTAAAGCATTATTCCCATCCTCCTTTCTCCTTCCCAGAAGTAAACAAGATGACCACTTCCATGAGAATCTTTCTGGATCCTTTTGTAGAAATTTGCAACTGTTATTTTTCATAGTTTAGTATAGTTAAAAAAAATTTTTTTAAACTTAACTCTTATTTCTAGGATTTATTTTAGTATATGTATGAGTTCAGGCTCTAATTGTATGGCTTTCCAAGTAGATGATCAGTCGTCCCAGTATCAATTAAAGAATAATTTTTCCTGATTTGAAGTTTTGCTCTTTTCATACACTGAATGGTTATATATATATTTGGGTTGGTTCCTAGGCTATTTATCTCTTTAAATTTTTATTATTTTCAAAGTATATATGTAAACAGTCAGAGTCAGAGTTCTATATGACTTTGAACAAAAAGCAGTAGACCTTTGCCCTAGTTCCATTCTCTAGTTCCTATTATCTAAAGTCAGTAATTTTTAATCATTTTACTTATTTATTTTGGTATGTATTCAAGAATAACATATACATACTACTTTGCTCTTGAATTTTTGGTTTTAGATACCTTCTCTTGCCTTCCTAGTATCCTTTTTAATTGTCCCATTACTTTTCTGCCTTAAACCTTACATTTGGTGTTTACATTATTGTGATTACATAAATATCAATAAAAACAGAGCCAGATATTCTACTATGATTATGTTCTTTCTCAAACCAGGTTTTATTCATTTGTTTAGTTTTCTTTCTTTCTTTCTTTTTTAGATTTTCTTTCTTTTTTTTTACTTATTTTTGTTTTTAAGATTTTATTTATTTGACAGAGAGAGAGAAAGAGCGAGCACAAGCATAGGGGAAGGGCAGAGGGAGAGGGAGAGGGAGAAGAGGCTTCCCTCTGAGCAGGGAGCCCAATGCAGGCCTTGATCCCAGGACTCTGGGATTATGACCTGAACCAAAGGCAGGTGCTTAACCGACTGAGCCACCCGGTATCCCGCTTGTTTTTATAAATTTTGGGGACCATAGTTTACATTCATTTACATATTGTCTGTGGCTGCTTTTTTTGGTACAGTATTAGAGTTGAGTAGTTGGATAGTGATTATAGGGCTCACAAACCCTAAAATATTTAATCTCTGACCCTTTCAATATAGTTTACTAATGCTTGCCCTATGCTATTTTAATCTTGGTAAGTGAGGTCAGAAGTTAGTGGGGTTAGTGTGAATTTCTTGCTTTATCTGCAAATTTACATAAGGACAGGATGGTAGAATCGATTAGTAATTGCTTGAATGAGTTTCCTTCAGCTCCAATAATTATGATGTTTTTGAACGTTTATAGAAAACATAATAGTGATCTCAATAGTAGAAATACAAAGGAAAAATCTCAAAAATTTCAATTTTTTTTTATCATGTTGAGCGAACTTGGTGAACGTTTTAGAAGGATTGATAATTATTTTTCTTGATATGTATAAATACCTAATGAAATATCTACACCAATCCAGCCTACATGTGTACGTATTTAGTGACAGTAGAATCTACAATTTCCATATTTTTCACTCATGATATTTTCACTCATGAAATTTTTCACTCATGGATAGTGGGTATAGAAAGAGTACTTTAGGACACTGCTTTGTTAAATGACGTATTTTCTGGCCAGTAGATTTATTTGTTTATTTTAGCTTTTTAAGATTCGACATAGCCACAATATTATCCAAAAATTGGAAGTATAATACAAATATGTCTTTTTTTCCCTGGAACCATTTGAGAGTAAGTTGATGAAGTGATACTCCATTACTCTGGAATACTTATGTCTCTTTCTCTTATAAGTGAAGCCATTCTTCTATATAACTACAATAAAACCATAAAAATCAGGAAATTAAAACTAATTCATTTCTGTTATCTAATACTCAGAACCAGGTCAGATTTTGTTAGTTGTATCAGTAAAGATTTTATAGCAGAAGGACCCAGTTCAGAATCATGTGTTGTATTAATGGTCATTTTGCTGTCTTCAGTCTGGAACAGTTCCTGAGTCTTTCTTTGACTTTCATGACCTTGATACTTAAGAAAATTTCAGCCTTTGTAGAATGTCTCTCAATTTTGGGTTTTATCATAATTAGGTTAAGATTATATCTCTTTGGCAGGAATGTCACAGAAGCAATGCTTCCCATTCTACCCATTGCATTCTGTAAGGTGGCAAATAGTTTCATTTTGTTTCATTAGTGGTGGTTACTTTGATAATTTGATTAATGTGATGACTGGTAGGCATCACTGTAAAGTTATTTTTTTTCTTCTTATAATTAAAGAGGACTTTGTGGAGAGGAACTCTGAAACTTTATAAATAGCTTGTCCTCACCAAACATTCAATTTATTCATTTTATATCTTTACGGACTCATGATTTCCCATTTTATTCAGTGGGTGATAATCCATTATGTGATTTGTTTAGATATTCAAGTGGGAGTTTATTTAAGTTGTTTGTGTATTTCTGACACATATCCTCATTCCTGGAGCATTTCCTTACTTTCTGGCACAAGATGTTCCAGGCTTATATTATCTTTTCTCTGCCCCAGTCCTGGATTCAGCCATTTTTCCAGGGAGCCCTGATTCCTTTTGGCAAATAATATTTAGAAGCCAAGTTCTTTTTTTTTTTTTTTAAGATTTTATTTATTTATTTGACACAGAGAGAGAGATTATAAGTAGGCAGAGAGGCAGGCAGAGACAGGGAGAGGAGGAAGCAGGTTCCCTGCTGAGCAGAGAGCCCGATGCAGGCCTCGATCCCAGGACGCTGAGATCATGACCTGAGCCGAAAGCAGAGGCTTTAACCCACTGAGCCACGCAGGTGCCCTAGAAGCCAAGTTCTGAGTGTTAGTTTTGTTCATAGCTGTTGGGATTGCTGTTCAAGTCCCTTTCAGCAGACAGAGCTAGGAATTATGTGTGTGTGTGTGTTTGTGTGTGTGTGTGTGTGTGTGCAAATACACACTCATATGTATTTATATTTATATTTTTTTCTATCTGTGTGTTGAAAATTATGTATTCCTATTAGTACATCCAATTCCATTTCAACACCAGAGGGTTCATTCTAAGTTTCTCCCTTTTCATTTTTTTAACTGAAAAACCTTATTCCTAGTTCTTCAAAAAGTTAAATAGAATTACCATATGTTCCAACAATTTCATTTTTTAGTATATATCCAAAAGACTTGAAAGCAGATACTGGAACACATACTTATACACCAATATTCATAGCAGCATTATTCATAATAGCCAAATAGTAGAAACAACCTAAGTGTCCTTTGAGATATGAATGGATAAACAAATGTGGTATATGCATACTATGGAATATTTAGCCTTAAAAAGGAAGGAAATTCTGACATGTACTGCCACGTAGGTGAACCTTGAAGAGATTATTGTAAGAGAAATATGACACAAAAGAACAAATATTGTATGATTCCACTTTGAATTTTCTTTTCCAGTTATGTGTTTTTATTATAGAAATCGAGTTCATTTTTGTGTATTGACCATGTAACATGCAACTTTGCTGAATTGCTTTTTGGTTCTAGTTGATGTTGGAAATTTTGTGGGACTTTGTAAGTACACAGAATTGTACATTTGCATTCTCTAGTAAACATTTTACTACTTTTAGAATGTTTGACTCTTAATATATTTTCTTGCCTTATTGCAGTGGCTAGGATATATAGTACAGAGTTGAATTAGGGTATTGAGAATGGATATCCTTGCCTTGTTCACATCTTGGGGGGAAACCATTCATTTACTCTTTCACCATTAAATATGATGTTTGTTATCAGTCTTTTGTATATGTCTCTTATCAGGTTAAGAAATTTTTTTTTTATTCCTAGGTTGCTGAAAGTTTTTATAAGGAATGGATGTTGAATTTTCTATTTTAAATTTTATTGCATCCATTGATAGGATCATAGGATTTTCCTCCTATATCCTATTGATATGGTGAATTATAATGATTGGGTTTTGGTTGTGGACCCAAACTCACATTCTTGGGGTAAAACCCACTTGGTCATGGTATAAGACCCTTTTTATATATTGCTGGATTTGATTTGCTAGATTTGCTAAGGCTTTTAGTGCATGCAGGTAGGATATTGGTCTTTAGCTTTATTTTTTATAATGTCTTTGATTTTGATATCAGGGTAATGCTAGCCTTATGAAATGAGTTGGGAAGTATTGATATTACTTCTTCCTTAAATTTTTGATAGACTTTACCAGTGAGGCCTTCTGGACCTTGCATCTTATTTATGGAAAGGGTTTCACTTACACATTTAATTCTTTTTTTAATTTCTTAATTAAAAAAAATTATTTTAGAGAGCAAAGAGGAGTTGGGGTGGGGGGAGGGGCAGAGGGAGAAGGAGAGAGAATCCTAAGTAGGCTCCACACTGAGTGTGGCTGCCCTGTGCAGGGCTGGATCTCATGCCCCTGAGATCATGACCTGAGCTGAAATCAAGAGTCGGACACTTAACTGATTGAGCCACCCAGGTGCCCCTACTCATTTAATTCTTAAAATAAATATAGGACTATTCAGATTTTCTCTTGCTTCTTGAATTGGTAGTTAGTATTTTTCAAGAAATTTGTCCATTTCATTCAAGTTTTTGAATTTATTCGCATACTGCTCAAAATATTCTCTTTAAAAAATGTTTGCAGGCTCTATAATGATGTCTGTTCCTTTCTGATATTCATAATTTGTGTTTCTATTTTATGGTCAGTGTAGGCAGAGGTTTACAAGTTTTATTATCTCTAAAAAACAACTTTGTCTTTTCCATTTTCTCATGTTTTTCCATTTTCTACTAGGTTGATTTCTGCTTTTATCTTTATTTTCTTTGTTTTACTTTGGATTTAATTTGCCCTTTTTCTAATTTCTTGAAGTTTAAGCTTAGGTAATTGATCCTGGACCTTTTTTTTTCTGCCCCCTTCGAAGACAGCCATTGAAAGTTATACATTTCCCTCTAAGCACTACTTTATTTATATCACACAGATTTTGATATTTGGTTACTTTTTTTTCTAATTTTTTTTGTGTGTGTGATTTCTTCTCTGACCCAAGATTTATTTACAAGTCTAAATAAACCTACTAAGTAGGTGTTTTTTTCCACAGATATTTTTCTCTTATTGATTTCTAATTTAATTTTGTGGGGTTAGAGAACATATTCTGTGTGATTGCAGTTCTTTTAGTTTCAATGATGTGTTGATAAGTGCTCTGATCTTGGTGAGAATATATATTCATTTATAGACTACTGCTCATTTATTCAGTGTAGTCATCTATAAATGTCAGTTTAGCTGATTATGTTGTTTATGTCTTCTGTATTACTGATTTTTCTGGTCTATTTATAAATTAGAGAAAAGTGCTGAAGGTCTTATAATCAAGGATTTGCTGCTGTTTTCAATTCTATCAATTTTTAACTCTTAGATTTTAAGTTTTGTTATTAATGGTATATACATTTAAGATTATGTATTCCTGATGAGTTAACCCATCTGTCATTAGGAAATTTTGTTCTGAAATCTACTTTGTTTAATATTAATATAGCCACTGTAGTTTTTTATGCTCAGTGTTTGCATAGTATTTTTTCATCCTTCTCCTTTTATCCCATCTGTGTGTTTACATTTAAAATGGATTTCTTATGCATAGTTGACTCTTCCTTTTTTCCCCAATTTGACAACCTCTGCCTTTTATTTGGAATGCTAACATGATTTACATTTAATGTAATTATCAGTTTCGTTGCTGTATGTTTTCTGTTTGCCCCTGTTTTTTATTCTCCTCTTCTTTCTTTTCTGCTTTTTTTTTTTGATTACTTGAACATGTTTTAGGATTCTATCTTTTCTCTACCATTGCTTTCTTAACTATATCTGTTTTGGGGTTACTCTCAGATTTATAATTTACATCTTAAATTTATCACTGTACTTTAAAATATGTACTTCACATATAATGTGTAAGAACCTTTTACTACTATACTTTCATTTACACCCTCACCTTTTGTGCAACTTTTGTTATGTTTCGCTGGAACCACACAGTATTTTATTACTTTTTTCAAATCATCAGTTATACTTTTAAAATATTTATTAATTTTAGAGAGAGCACAAACGGGAGAGGCAGAGGGAGATAGAGAGAGAATCTCAAGCAGACTCCATACTGAGCACAGACCCTGACATGGGGCTTGATCTCACAACTTAGATCACAACCTGAGTTAAAACCAAGAGATGGATGTTTAACCGACTGTGCCACCCAGGCATCCCAGTTATATTTTTTAAATTTTAATTGAGATTTTATTTTTGTAGGGCAGTTTAAGGATCACAGCAAAACTGAAGAGAAAGTACAGAGATTTCCCACATATGCCTGCCCCTACCAACATGCATAGCCACCCAGTTATCAACATCCCCCACCAGAGTAGTACGTTTATTATATTTAATGAAACTACATCAGCACATCCTAATCACCCAAAGTCCATAGTTTATATTACAGTTCACTCTTGGTGTCGTATATTCAATGGGTTTGGACAAATGTATAACATGTATCCATCATTATGAGGTCACACTGAATATTTTTACTACCTTAACAATCTTTTGTGCTCCACCTATTCATCACTTCCTATCTCCTCTGAAAACTCCTGCAACCCCTGATCTTTTTCCTGTCTCCATAGTTTTACCTTTCCCAGAATGTTATTTATAGTTGGGAGTCATATAGTATGTAGCCTTTGGTTTGGCATTTTCTTAGTAATATGCTTTTAAGTTTCCTCTGTTTTTTCATGGCTTGATAGCTCATTTCTTTTAATGCTGAATAATTTTCCATTGTCTGGGTGTACCACAGTTTACTTACTCATTTACCTGCTGAAGGATATCTTGGTTGCTTCCGAGTTTTTTATGAATAAAGTGACTGTAAACATCTTTGTGCAGGTTTTTGTGTGGACATGTGTTCAGCTCCTTCAGGTAAGTACCAGGGAGTATGATGGCTGAATCTTAGAGTATGTTTGGTTTTGTAAGAAATTGCCAAATTGTCTTCTATTATGGCTATACCATTTTGTATTTCACCATCAATAATGAGAGTACCTGTTACTCCATAGTCTCGTCAGCATTTGGTGTTGTCAGTGTTCTGGATTTGGCCATTCTAATTATTTAGTGTGTAGTGTGTAGTGGTATCTCATTTTAATTTGCATTTCATATGATATCAAGCATTTCTTCATATGCTTATTTTCCATCTGTATATTTTCTTTGGTGAAGTGTCTAATGAGGTCTAAAGGTTAGGGGCACCTGGGTGTCTCAGCTGGTCAAGCATCTGCCTTCTGTCTCAGGTTATGATCTCGGGGTCCTGGGATTTGAATTTAGCCCCTCATCAGGCCCCTTGCTCAATGGGGAGTCTGCTTCTCCCTCTCCCACTGCCTCTCCCCTCTCCTTGTGCTCTCTCTCTCTCAAATAAATAAAATCTTCAAAAAAATGAAGGGTTAAAAATAATTTTAATTGGGTTATTTCCTTTTTCTTCTTAAAACCTAAGAGTTCTTTGTATATTTTGGATAATAGTTGTTTATTAGATATTTCTTTTGCAAATATTTCTCCTAGCCCAGTTTATCAGTTATTTCTTTCACGGATTGTGCTGTTGGTGCTGTATCTAAAGCCATACCCAGGAGATTGACATGGGATCATGAAACTATATGTTGTATATAAGAAACTCAGCTTTAAATATAAAGACACATATAGACTAAAAGTAAATGGATAGAGGAAAATAGGCCATGTTAACAACTAACCAAAAGTAAGCAGGAGTAGTTATATTAATTTCAGACAAAGGAGACTTTAAAGAAAGGAAAATTATTGGTGTTAAAGAAGGGCATTACATAATGATAACGAGTCCCGTTCTCCAAGAAGAAATAATAGTGGTTAGCGTGTTTGTGCCTGACAACAGAGCATCAAACTATATGGGACAAAAACATAGAATTCCAAGGAGAAATAGTGAATGATGATATAGTTGGAAAACATTCTCTTTGGTAGTATCTTTACTCAGTATTTATTTTCTTTAATGTGTATTTTTTAATCTTTTTGTAAAAATGATTTTTGTTCATTATAAACAATTCAAGAAACACCAGAGTGTATAAAGAAGCAAGGGAAAAAAAAATCAGACTGCCATTATCATAGTCTAGTTGTTAATAATATTTCTTCTGTTACTGTCTTTTCTTTTTTTATAATTTACTATTTTAATATGTTTATAGGGGAAGAGATATCATTCATCAAATTTTTTCCAGCTTTTATTGATTATGGCTTCTGCCACTTAGTTCCTTTTTTTAGGCTATTAATTTCTAACATATTCAGTATTTCTAGGTGAAGTTTCACCAGTCACAGTTTTGTCAAATAATTGGTTCTTTCTTAAGTTTTAGTTAATAGTAAATTTTATTTCGTGCTGTTTTAGCCAGTGTGAGTTTTCTGTTGTTGTTGATTATTTCTACTGGTAATGTTCATTAAGTCTTCATTCTCTGTTAAGAATGAAATGGTGATGGGGCGCCTGGGTGGCTCAGTGGGTTAAAGCCGCTGCCTTCGGCTCAGGTCATGATCTCAGGGTCCTGGGATCGAGGCCCACGTCGGGCTCTCTGCTCAGCGGGGAGCCTGCTTCCTCCTCTCTCTGCCTGCCTCTCTGCCTACTTGTAATCTCTCTCTCTGTGTCAAATGAATAAATAAAATCTTTAAAAAAAAAAAAAAAAAGAATGAAATGGTGATGTCAGTATATCCTACTTCTTTATACGTTGTTTCAACGTTATAGGGAGGACGTGTATCTGTGTGCCAGAGGAAGACAATTTGGCATTTTAAATTTTAATTTACATTTTATATTTACATTTTATTTATCTATCTTTGAAGAGTATATATGCCTATGGTATAACATTGAATTAGAACAAAAGTGTGTATATTAAAAAAAAAGTGTGTATATTAAAACGTCTTCCACAAAAGTCTCCCGGTTTCTCAGCTATTTTTTTTCTCACCCCAGAGGCAATTGTTACCATTTTTTTTTTATGAATCCTACCAAAATACTAAAAGCATATATATATACACACACACACACACACATATATACACACACATATACATATATAATACTTATTTTATTCTAAAAGTATATATATTTATGTAGTGTATATATATTATGAAGGTAAATTACACATAATACACACATGTATACATGTTACCACTCTTGAAAATAAGTTAGGAGTAAGGTTGAGTATCTTTTCAAATATCTGGTTATTCCTTTTGTCAGTTAGGTTTTTCACCTTTTTCTTACTACTTTACAGGGTTCTTTAATATTAAGTTAGGCCTTTGTATTGTGAATTGCAAAAATCTTTTTTTTTCCCTTTACTAGTTTGTTACTGGTCTTCTGACTTTTTTATAACGATTTTTATCATGTGGGAAATTTTTATTTTATGTAGTTGAATTTATCAGTCTTTTATGGTCTCTGGGTTTTGGTCACACTTAGAAAGACCTTTCTCACTCAGATGATTTAAACATTTTTAAGTTGTTATATTTAAATCTGAAATTTATTCTGGTGAATAGTATGAGATACGAATATACAACTTTTTTTTTTCCCTTGGATTGCTACCCAGTTATTCCAACATCATTTATTGATAGTTCTTTTCCCTACTAATTTGAGATGCAACTTTTATGACTTTATGATGTTCTAGATTCCTAAATGTATCTGGTTCTACTTCCGGACTTTCTATTTTCTTTCCCATTGAAAGACCTGCGGATCCCCTTACCCAAGAATTTAACACTGCCACTGGATGCAAACAGCAAGAGGTTTATTTCCACGCAGGTACCGGCGGGTGGTCGGCAGCTCCAGCTAACCGAGCACACCGACCGGAGAGAAACAGGGTCTTATATAGGAAGGCACAAACAAGTTTTGGGTGGGGCGCAACTGATTGGTTGACAATTTGAACTTTGAAAAAGGCATACTTGGAGTTTGCTGATTGGTTTTGAGTACCCGCGCGCGCGAAGTGAGAGGCGGGAAGGGGGAACAAGCTGATTGGTTCTGAGGGCCCGCTCGCGCAAGAGAGGGGAACAAGAAGGGGGAAGGTAGGAAAGCCATCATGGCGTCTCTATTATTTCTATAAGCCAAGCAGTGACAGTAAAGCAAAAGAGTAATTAATATGCGACTAATAACCCGATTAATAACCTAATTTATACCTAAAAGCCAGCGGTTTACAGAAAAGCAAAAAAAGCGGTTAGTTATCCTATCTACCTTCTAGGGGAAGGGTCTTTCACCATCAATCCACACCGTTTCAATTATTGTACTCATTAATATTTTATGTGTCTAGTTCCTCCTTATTACCTACTTATTTGTTTATCCATTCTTGTTTAATTTTACATATGTATTTTAGAATTAGACTGTTTAGCTAAAAATAAATTCTTGATATATTTTATAGATTATTTGGAAGAGAGTTGAGTTCTTCATGATGTTGTCTTTCTATTTAAGACCATGCTCTGTTTCCATTTGCTTTGTTGGTTTTTTTTTTTTTTTAAATTTCCTACAGTAGTGTTTAAAGTTTTCTTAACTTTTTTTTCAGGTTTAATGAGGTATATTGATAAATAAAATTCTAAGATATTTAAAGTGTACATCATGATTATTTGATATACATATAGGTTGTAAAAGAATTTGCCCCATCTAATTAATACATTCTGTTACTACTTCAGTATATTTTTAAGTTGATTCCTGGGCAATTTATCTTTTATTTCTATATAACTGGGATTTTGTTCTTCAATTACATTTTCTAATTTGTTATGGTTTTATAAGAAGATGACTGATTTCTCTCTTTTTACTGAACTACATTTACTGTGTTTTTTTTTTTTTACCAAACCACATCAATGAATTCTTTTATTTTAATGGTTCGAAAATATTTTCTCAGATTTTCCAAGTATATAATCATATTTTCTGTAAATAATGATCATTTTACCTCCTTTGCAATTTTATATAATATTTCCAATGTTAAGTGTAGTAATAGTAACAGAAGAATCATATTTATTGTCCAGAATAGGACACTTTTGAGAACGAAGGTGGTGAGGGGCATTATTAATAATTAAGCTGAAACAACAGGTGTAAACTGAGATTGTCCTAGGCACATTGGGAATTAATGGTTATCATTGTCTTCTTTGAGACATTAATGGGAATCCTTCTAGGGTTTCTTCATTAAGCACAAAAGTGGCTTTTGAAAATTATATATATAAGTCATATCTGTAAATCTATAAATATGTTAAATTATACAAGTTATATTTTTGTATGTAAATTATATATTTAATATATTAATTTTACATATAATTTTTTGTCCCATTTGAGAAGAATCGTTTTATTTCTGTTTTATTCAGCATTTTCATCAAGAATGGATATTAAACTCTGAATAAGAATATGATTTTTCACATTTTATTTTTTAATATGTTAACTACATTAATAGATCCTAATACTGAATTATCCTTTTGTTCTTGGCTTTTTGGTTGTGTGTGTGTGTGTGTGTGTGTGTGTGTGTGTGTACATACGTACAAGAATCCTATTTCCTATTAACATTTAGAATTCATTGTTACAGTATTCATACATCAGTGGTCTTGATCTCTTTATATTTTTGGTTAGAAAAAGTATATCCAGATTTGCTTTAGGATCAATGTTGTACTTGTTTTATAAAAAGGAATTTGTAGGGACACCTGGGTGGCTCAGTCAATTACGTGTCTGCCTTCGGCTCAGGTCATGATCCCAGGGTCCTGGTCAGTGGGAGCCTGCTTTTCCCTCTCCCCAACTGCTTGTGCTCTCTGTCACTATCTCTGTCTCTGTCTCTCTCTCTCTCTCAAGTAAATAAATAAAATCTTCAAAAAAGAAAAGGAATTTGTAAATTTTCTTCACTTGAAAAATATTTCATTAAGGACAAAGAAGAGGACCATATAATGAACCTTCACCCATTACTCAGCTTTTATAATTATTAATATTTTGCCATTTTACCTCCCCTATTTGTTTTATTTACCCTTTGCCATTTTTTTTTCTTTTCTATATTTTGAGATGAGAAGAGGAAAGAGAAACTGGAATTTTTTTTTTTAAGGTTTTGTTTTTACGTAATTTCTACATCTAACGTGGGGCTTGAACTCACAACCCCAAGATCAAAAGTTGAATGCTCCCCCAACTGAGCCAGCCAGGGCCCCAAATGGTGCTGCTTTTATTTTTAATTATTTTTAATTATTTAATTATTTATTATTTTTTTAAGTAATCTCTACACCCAATTTGGGACTGAAGGACTGGAACATTTTAGAGCATTTATCAGACTTCCTATATATTTACCCATGCATAATTTAGCGTATGTTTCTAACATTTTAAAGATAATATTACTGTGGTTTAGAAAATTAACAGTAATTCTTTGTTTAGTACCCAGTCTGTTTACGATTGTTTTTGATTGTTTAAAAAATGGTTTTTTAGAACTGGCTTTTTAAAAATCAGAATCTAAACAAGGAAGTTGCATGACATTTCTTTTAGGAGAGATGCCATTTATTTGTTGAGAAAACCGCATTATTTGTCTTGTCTTTCTTACATTCAGAATTTGTTTGAATTTACCCTTGTGGTATCATTTAAGATAGTGCTTTATCCCCAGATTTCTAGTAATGGTTCCCTAGTAATTAGATTCCCTAATCTAAATACCTCAAATACAAGTTCTTGGAAAGTGAATCTTACTGGTCTTGCTATGCCTGGGAGTATTTTTGTGGGCATGGGCCTGGGGCATAGTTATGTGTTATTAGGTCCACCTTTTTAGCAGGGGCTGTAGATGATAAACTCTTTTAAGAATATAGGGTTCAGGCATCCGGGTGGCTCAGTCGGTTAAGTGTCTGAGCCCCCATGGGCTCCGCACTTAGTGCGGTCTGCTTGTCCCTCTACATCCCCCTGCTTGCACTCTCTCTTCCAAATAAATAAATAAAATCTAAAAAAAAGAAAGGAATATAGGGTTGGACACATGTCTAAAGAGGTGCCTAGCACAACATCTTTATCATGTACACTAAATTCTTACATATGTAAAAATACCATTTTTGCCCATCTTCCTTTCCAGATACTTTTTGGTTATTCTCACTAGTTTATTTTCCAGATTAAATTTAGAACCTGTTGTAGTATTTTAGTTTTTTTTTTTTTTTTTAATTTTTCTTATTTATTTGACAGAGAGAGCTACAGCGAGAGAGAGAACACCAGCAGGGGGAGTGGGAGAGGGAGAAGCAGGCTTCCCACCTAGCAGGGAGCCCGATGCGGGGCTCGATCCCGGGACCCTGGGATCATGACCTGAGCCAAAGGCACATGCTTAACGATGGAGCCACCCAGGCGCCCCTGTTGTAGTATTTTAAATCTACATTGATATTGTTGCTGCTAGCCACATGTAACTATTTAAATTAAATAAAATTAAAATGTAGTTCCTTAGTTGCACTAACACATTTCAAGTACTCACTAGCCCCATGTAGTAGTTAGTGGCAAGTATATTGAATAGTACAGATAAAGAGCATTCTATCATCACAGAAATTTCTTTTGGGTACTGCTTTAGAGGCTTGTATATTGATAATAACTTATCCCTTTTTTAATTCTCATGAAAGAATAAAAAAATCTCTTTTGTGTAAGTTTTTCTTGTAGCATTTTGGTCAATTATGTAGGGAAGGTGATATCACAGGATAACTTTCTTGTTTTAAGATTTTTTTTTTTTTTTTTTTTTACTTGACAGAGAGAGAGATCACAAGTAGGCAGAGAGGCAGGCAGAGAGAAGAGGAGGCAGGCTCCCCACTGAGCAGGGAGCCCGATGCGGGCCTCGATCCCAGGACCCTGGGATCATGACCTGAGCCGAAGGCAGAGGCTTTAACCCACTGAGCCACCCAGGCGCCCTAACTTCCTCATTTTAAAGTTTATTGAAGGAAGTTTGAAAAATATTAAGTGTGCAGGTGGATTAATTTTCATGAGCCAAATAATACATCTTTTTAACACATTTTCTTTATTCCTAGTTCTGTTTGATTCATGTCTAATTATTTGAATTTCGTAATCATGTAGTTTTGTTCAAGAAGAGCACGTAAATATTTTTCTAATATCACACCAAGAGGTACATTGATGACAGTCTGTCTGACCACTGTATCATTTGACCATTTGATTAGACTGGTGATTACCAGGTCTCCATGATAAAGTCACATTTTTCTTTTGCGGTTAATAAGTAATCTGTGGGGTGATATTTGGAGACTGTGTGACTATCTTATTTCCCAACTTTTCACTCAATGATTTTAGCATCCATTGGGATAGCTTTCAGGAATCAGTTATTACATGGGTGTTGCAAATGGTAATCTTAGAAACTCTTTCATTCTGTTTACATACAATTTTTAGGTGATATTCTTTAAGGAAGAGCTTTCCCTTTTCCCCCTCATCATTTTTGATTCTTCTTTTTCTTTTCTTTTTTTGTTATAAGCACCCCAGGTATGTCTCATGAAGTTGGCCTTTGTGACTTACTATACTTTGAGACTTGTTGCTATAGGCATTTCTGTATAAAGTGCTGTTAAACCAAGAGAGTTTTTGCTTTATAGAAGTTTGGTCATTTTTTATCATGTGATTATTCTTAAAATGATAATTTTTATAGACTATAATTGTTATAAAGTTAGGTAAAAAATTATACCAGTTTGGATCTTTTTTGATTAATTCTACTGAAACATAAACTTTTCAGAAACTGGGGCAACTGTGTTAAGGAATTCCCATTTACACCAGGCAAGAAAGTAAACAGTAAGTGGAGAGTAGGGTAACAAACACTTATGGTATCAAAAAACAACCGTGAAAAGGATCTGTCTTAATGTGCTAGCCCATTGCAGTTTAACATATTGCTTACAACCTTCACAATAGAATTTGAGTGACTTCAGTTACACATTCCAGGAGACTGGCAGTCTGTTACAATCAGAGTCTGAACTTTAGAGCAGGCTAATTTACAGCGATGGGATGAAGAAAGTTGTGGATTTGTATTACACACTCTCACCTGACACTGTATCTGATCCCTTACCTGCTGATTGACATCTTGAATAAGCTCTTTGAAGCAAGTTCCAGCTTAATTAAAACGTTTGCTTGGTTAGCAGTGATCTGTGAAAGCCTGTGATAAATATTGAATCAGGTTCACCTGCTGGTTGCTGTGAGTGGATAAACAGCTGCTTTGTGCAGTTTAATCATGAAACTGGCAGTAGAGTACTACTGTTTGAATTTTTTAAAAAGAATAGTTGAGAAGGTATAGTTATGTCACTTTTGCTATCTCACTAGAGTGTGTGCTTATGTGAGATTTTGCACAACAGGCATTCAGTACCTGTTCAGATGGCTTGGACAACAGCAATTGGTTGATAAAGATTAACAATAAACCCTCTTTTTTATGTCTCAAAGATCATAGTATTTAATTCTACCTTCATTGGCTTTTTACCACTAGCTTTTTATGTGCATGGTGTTCTGAAATTAAAAAGGGTAATTTTTTTTTCCAAGTTAAATGGTAGATGAAAATGAGCTTGTTAAGGCTTTGTTTGGAGGTTTAAGTTTATGAATTCCAACTTTTCACAAATTTATCATGTATTTTATAACAACTTGAGGAACTCTTAGATTTTTTTCATCTGTAAAATGGAGTTAGAAATAAGCAGTGGCAATAAACTAGGTGTTTTAGAATTATGTTAATATTAGGTAATTAACAAACATAAAAGATAAATGAATTTGCAAGCTGTGGAGGAACCTTTGTAAAATTGTCTTCTTTGGACTACCAGCTTGTTTATTCCTTTACAGAATAAATGTGTCTTGCCAAGTTGGTTGTAAAGAAAATTCTGTTTCCATTTGATTTTCATTATAATATCAGATGTAAATTCCAGAAGAAAGCCCTCACCCAGTAAGTCACACTCTTCTTGAGCACCTGAGGAAAGTTTGGACTTACTTTCTGGAAATGCACACAAAATTGTGATTGTAGTTCTGGATGATCTCAAACCAACCCTCTCTTCTGTAACAGTTCATGGACCCTAAATTAAAAACCTATTTCCTAATAAATTAGGTTGAAACATTCTGGTCAAGCAGTATTAAGATGAAAGCTATTCCACTTTCATAAGCAGCTGAGGAAGAACCAGAATGGACTGTATTTGCTGTGCTAGATTTCTTTTGAATTAATTTTTAGCATTTTTCAGGTATATTGTCCACTACAATCCTTAGCTCTAAAGATTATCTACTACAGTGGGGATTCCTAATTCTGTACCTAAAGTTTCATAGTTTTATTCCTATCATGAGTTTGTTTGGAATTTTATGGGGGAGAATAAAATTTTATTTAAGTTATACTCGGTCTGCTCAACATTGTTTTTTGATGTTTATCTATGTGGATACATGCAACTCTGGTTTTTATTTTTTTCATTATAGGTAGTATTCTGTTGATTGAAAAAAAAATCCCACAATTCATTTATCCATTCTTTTTTTTGATACACTTAGCATATTTTCCTCACTATTAAAAACAATGCTACAAAGAATATCCCTACTGTATCTGTCTTAGTGTGCAAGGGTTTCTCTAGTATTTATACTTAACAGTGTTATGCTGGGTCAGAGTGTCTATGTATCTTTGATTCATTAGACCACCAGTTTGCTCTACAAAGTGGATGTGCCACTTTAAACTCGAGTCAGCAGTGTGTGAGAGTTGCTTCACATCTTCTCTAACACCCTATCTGGTGGATGGGAAATAGAATTGAATTATGATTTAAATTTGCATTTTCCTAATTAGTAATAAGGTTAGCATTAAATTATATATCTCTTCTGATGTTTATTGGCCTTTCAGCTTTTCTCTTCTGTGATTTTCTTGTTCTTGGCCATCTTTTAGATCTGTCTTTTAAAATTGATTTGTTGGAATTCTTCATATGTTACAGATACTAGTCCTTGATTATATGCAGTGTAAATATCTTCTCTTAGTCTGTGCTTTTTCCTTTTTTTTTTTTAATAAAGGGAAGTGCAGTTTTAAATAGAAATTTTACACCCTAATGAGATTGTGTCCTCAGTCACTGTGTTTTTGGTTTATTGTTTAAGAAATCCTTCCCCACATTGGGATCATAGAGATATTTTCCTGTACAGGGTCAGAGACCTTATTTACCACAAAACATAAAATATTTACTCTGTGGCCCTTTACAAAAAGTTTGTTGAAAAAAAAGTTTGTTGAAAGAAAAAGTTTGTTGATGTGTGCTTTAAGGAGTCTCTTAATTGAGAGTATGGGTTTTTCTTTTCCTTGAGGAACATAGTTTAAATCTTTTTAGAAAATATTTGACTTAAATGTTAACTAATAAAGTAGTTTTTTTTATCTGAATTTTATACCTTACCCTTAGGAATATTTTATAATTGCATTCGGTAAATAATGCACTTGAGTACTAACTTTAAATGACTCTGTAATTCATGAGTGAAACTGGTATTGATAAGCTCCAAAAACTGTGCTTTGTAGAACAATTAAAGAGTGAAGCATTGTCAGTGAGATAAGGTGACCCCTGTCATTATCTTCTACTTGGCTTGATATATCAGGAATTCTGATAATTCTTGAATGAATGAATGAATGAATGAGATAGAATATCTAAAGTGCTTAGCACAGGGACAGTCTTAATAAATGATTGTTATTATTAATAATGAATATACAGGTATGTGTTTGTTGCTCACAGCAATAAAGTGGCCCAAGTATTAGCATAACAAGATGATTTTTCTTTTTGGCCTTGAAAATAACAGATTGCCCTGTACTTATTCCTTTATAAGCTAACCTTTCTATTTTGAAGTAACTTTTTGATATGTGAAGAACTTCAAATTAGGGCATCAATTATGCATCTGTTGGATAACTACAATGTTGTACGTGTACAGTACTTGGCTTGGGGACATAAGTCACAGTTCATCAATTAAAAAACTTTTAACTTGTAGTCACATGCAAAATACCATGTTAAATGAATGAGTTATATAAAGAAATATAAGACATAGTTTCTGTCCTCAAGGAATTTGCAGTGTGGTTGAAAGACAATACATGCAGATGTGGAAAGTTTTAGAAAAGTATGTAATTATTTTATGGACCTAGTTTTCCCTTTATTTCCTACAAATAAACTTCTTTTTGGTCTTTTTCCTCTTTACTTTTTTATATACTTATTTTTTGCATAAATAAAACATTTTATTTCTGTGTTCAGAATTCAATTCATAGCCTCCTTTTAGAAGGTTACTTGATTTTTGAATTAGCAGAATAACTTCTCTGGCAATACAATAGTTCTTAACTTTCCTTTATTATTTTCCATTTTTAAAATGTATTTAGTTACTGTGCTCATTTTTATTTTTCAACTATTTAAGCATAGTTAGTTTTTATATATTTTTTAAAGATCTTATTTATTTGAGAGAGAGAGTAAGCGAATGAGAGAGGGAGAGAGAGAGAGCATGAGCAGGGTGAGGGGCAGAGAGAGAAGCAGACTTCCTCCTGAGCAGGGAGCCTAATGCGGGACTCAGTCCCCAGACTCCAGCATCATGATCTGAGCTGAAAGCAGAGGCTTAACTGACAGAGCCATCTAGGTGCCCCTAGGCATATAAATGTTTATGTTGTTTTTGTGGGGAAAGGTTAGAGAAAATTGTGAAACTTTAGACCTTGAGACATTATCTATTTTACTTGAACTTAAAACTTTGTGAAAATGACAAGGACTCAGAATTTGGTCTTTCAAGATCAAATCTTATAATCTTTCTTCATTCTTTCAAAAAATTTAGATATATATTTCTATGTTGTAGGTCAAGAGAAAGAATAGAAATTGTTAGACATGAAGAGAATTTTCTAAAATCCTTGGTTGCCGACCCTCTAAGAACAGTTTTGACTATTGTAGATTTGAAATGCATTTTTTAACAATTGACTCCTACGCATGAAAAGAATATAGCTGTCACACCCACGTGCATCTCTTGTGATTCTCCTTAGGTATGTAGGCTCCATGCCCAATGTGGAGCTTGAACTCATGACCCTGAGATCAAGAGTCACATGCTCCACTGATTGAGCCAGCCAGGCCCCCCTATAGTTTTGTTTGTTTATTTGGTTTTTCTCTTTAAATGATAATGGAATTTTGGTGTTATTTGGGTTGGGTTTTCTTGTCTTTTATTGAAGTAAAAGGACTCTAGACAGTTTATAGCTATAGAAGAAGCAGCCACCTCTTAAAGGGCTTGGCTCTGCCACTTTCAGGTCTTAGAGATTAAAGGTTTTGCGGAGCCTATATGTTTTATCTTTCTTGACGTTCAGATATGTTCGATTAAAATGAATACTTTTTCATTTATTCTCCATTTCCTAATGCAATCTCTATAAATTCAAAGGTCAAAAGCAAAAGGAAAATATATCTTTAAAAGATAAACCTGATAGCTTATTAGCAGGAGAAATACTTAATGAAAGGTACAAAATTATTTAATTTTGTTCATTTGTTGTTTCAAGCCGACTAGGTCAAAGTGTTTCAGAGAGAGGCCATAAAGTGTTAGCCTATTAATTGGATTGGAGGATATTATGACTTCCTGCTGTGGCTGTTTTCAGTATTCTTTCTCTAGTTTTCTTACAGAATTGAAAGTATTTGACCTTGGTGTAAATATTTCTCTTTTGTGGCTAAATAAATGTCTTTTTGAAGCCTCTGTTCTCTTGCCACATTCATTTTTTTTCTATACTAAATATGATTTTACTAAATCCTTTAAATAGAAACTTCAATAGACGATCATGTCTGAAGAAATAATTCTTCTTTAATATTGCAAAGGAGGGTGCCTGGGTGGCTCAGTGGGTTAAAGCCTCTGCCTTCATTCAGTTCAGGTCATGATCTCAGGGTCCTGGGATTGAGGCCCACATTGGGCTGTCTGCTCAGCAGGGAGCCTGCTTCCTCCTCTCTCTCTGCCTGCTTCTCAGCCTACTTGTGATCTCTCTCCCTCTGTGAAATAAATAAATAAAATCTTAAAAAAAAATATTGCAAAGGAAAAAGAATCAACTTTCTTTCATAATTTCCATCTTCTACAATACTTGCCCCAACCACCCACTGAAAAACTGTTCTTGAGAGTCAGCGTCATATTCATAGATGATATAATTGCTTCAGACCACTGTAAAACATAATGAACAAAAACATGTTTAATATAAAGTTAATCATAGCTTATAATTTTATCAGTTATGGAGTGAAAACTAGATTTAAGGTACCTAAATAAAGCTGCTATAATGGGAAAAGTTTTCTGAAACTAGTTCTCGATCTTTTTATTTTTGTTAGAGATACTATCATAACATTTTAAGATAGGGAGATCCTTTTTTGAAATTATTAATGCCAAATTCATCCCTTTTAAAAAGTAAAAAAAAAGTTTTAATATAAAACAGCAAGTTATAAAATTGTATAATAGCATCCCTTTTTATTTGAAAAAAATTATATGGGAGATATGTATGTATGAAGGTCTGTAAGTTATATATTAAATTATTTGTCATAGGTGGTTGACTTATTTTGTTTATTTCAATATTGTTTGAACTTTTGGTTAGAAAAAAGTGGAATTAAAATGAAAGGTGTAGGTGATAAAGCTTTAAGTGGAATTGATGTTAAAAGTGTTTCATCAAAAAGGAGATTTTCTAAGTCTTGAGAGAAGACCACTTTATTGGATTACTTTTATGCTTGGATATAATATATCCATATAGTATATAGCATTCCAATATTCAATTTAATATTCAGTATTTATTGTATCATAGGGAAGAGAAATAGTATGTGAGTTAAAAGATTAAAGGTATAGAAAAGTAAAATAATTCTGCTACCTAGAGTTATTTTAACTCATTTACTGGGTTAATTAATTAATGTGATCATTGCAAAGGCCAAAAAAATTCAGTCAGAAATATCATGATATAATTTGCATTCCACTTTCTGTGTGACCATAAATTGTTAGATATTGCAACATATGTAACATAAACCACATGTCAGCTGTTTCCTGCCTCACTGTTGACAAGAGCCCCATTCATAACTCTTCTTTTTATCCTTTCAGTGAATAAGTAATTATTCAATATAGCAGGCAGGATATTTGGAACTGGCTATTTAATGTGGCAGCACTCTGTAATGAAATCTGCTGCTACTGGCAACCTGAGAGGGGAATGTAACAATTCCAGCATGACTGTAACTTTATCTGCTTTGACTGACTGTTTATTTGGCACATCAGTGAACCTTTTATCCCAGTGAGTGACAGCTCCAGAAGGGTCACATTTACATCCATTCTATCATGTATTGTAATATTTAATGGCGGACAAGGTTGAGCGAGACTGGGAGTAATTTGAACTTGCTTTTCCACTAGGTTGAGGCTAAAAGACAGCTTGATCTCCAGTGTTGTGGTGTAACATGCTATGACTTAGCATTTGTTTATGAAGGCTACTCTTACTGATTATAATTTAAAAAAAAAAAAACCTTCAGTTAAATGGTTTATTTGTTCTATTGAACAAATTCTCTTAAGCTACTGTGCTATTTAACTTTTTTCCCCATCAGTGACCCCTTCTAGAAACTATTTCACAGTATTTCTCTTAAATGAGGCTGCATTTTGTCTCATTTGTATAGTAATTGAGGTTGAGGAAGGAACAGTTATTAAGAACTCATGGTTCTAATATATAGCATTAAATTTTTTATTTTATTTTTGAGTTTGAAAACAGAAGAGAAAAATCAGGGAAATTACAGGCTATATTCCTGCTGTTCCACGTTTAAGGAAACATTTATCTAATTATTTTAATTATGTAACTGAATTATGAGTAAAATTGTCCAGAAAAAGCTATCCTGAAAAATTTTACTGATGGATTTGAATTCCATGACAGGTAATCGAATTTCAGATGTACTTGATCCACACAAGCAACCTGCCTTCATTATTAGATATTAATAATTTGCATTCATTTACATCCCTTTGCTAGATAGTAGTTTTCTTGTTTTTAATGATATTTTAGATTCAACTTGATATTTCTTTTTTTTTGTAAGCTATATTTAAAATGCTCTTTAAAATGTTGGTATAGAATATTTGAATGGACTATGCTGTGAACAAAAATAACACTATCAACTCTAAACTGTAGTATTACAAGTTCACTGGAAGCCTAAGCAAAAATGAAAATTGTCCTCCATTTTGTCTTATTTTTATAATTAGAATTAAAACCTCTTAAAACGTTTGGAACTTGAGAGTCAGAATGATATATTAGAAAGCCATACAAATATGTAAGCTGTTTATAACTTTGAAGAGTGCAAGAAAACCAGTTTGAAATGGAATTTGTAGTTTTTTTCTTTAATGGCAAATTTTAGATGTTGTAATATCCTGACATTTCTCTTTATTTGATAGATGTGATTTATTACTTACAGGTTCTGATTCTGTGAGAGATTTAATAAAATTTTTTGTGGTATACCAGACATAAATTGTCTTTTCTTTCCTTTGTTACAGCCCCCTGGTCACTGTTCCAGGTGTTGTTGTTCTGCTAAACAAGGAAGCAGTCAAGATTCCTCAAATACCACTAAGAAGGATCACGGGGGGAAACCCAAGATACCCAAAATATATTTTGGGACACGCACACACAAACAGATAGCTCAGATTACTAGAGAGCTCCGGAGGACAGCGTACTCAGGGGTCCCAATGACTATTCTTTCCAGCAGGGATCATACTTGTGTCCATCCTGAAGTAGTAGGTAACTTCAACAGAAATGAAAAGTGCATGGAATTGCTGGATGGAAAAAATGTGAGTAAAGCTATTTTGTTTTAGAGAAAAAAATGAGGCTGAAAAGATTCAATTTACTCAATTTTTTACATGTTCATTTTCCGTTTTATATGTGTATTTCAAGTGATAGTCAAATAACTTACAAAAATCAAATTGCTAGTATTGCTATTTTTTGGAAAGTAATTTTACCATAAGAAAATCTTTCTACGTCAAAAACTAATGACATACTATATTTCATGACATATAATATGGTAATGACATACTATATGGTGACTAATAACATAATAAAAAAATCTTAAGTTTAAAATGATAGGTTTTGGTTCTAAAGCTTGGGGATATTTAACTCCTTGAAATTAATTTCCATTTTAGTCACATGTCTTCTTACCTCTTTGAAATCCCGCTACCAAAAATAGTCAAATATGGATGATGTCAGAGGAGGAGATAAAGATTTAAATAAGTTAGTCTAATTTGATCTAATTAATATATTTTATGTATTTTAAAACTTCATTAGAAGATAGTTTATTTAGGCTCTCTGAGTAAATTTTTAAATATTTTTTAGTTGAATGAGAAATATAATAGTTAATCCTATCTTGTAATTCTGTTGAGTACAGACTTTCAAAAAAAGTTGTATGAAGTTACTAACTTTAAAGATATGTCATTGGTGGTTTTGAAGTTTTCTAGGGAAATCTTGAATATGAATTTGGTCAAGGTAGAAATTGAGAAGTCTTTCTTATTAAATGCATAATTTTTTTGGTGGTATAAGTTTGGTAGTCTCTGCACAGTTTAATAACTTGTTTAGTCTGAAACTGAAGTTACAAGTCTGGAATATACTCAGAATTAATTCACGAACAATAAATTGATAGTCTGCGAAATGACAATTGATAAATTAATATATTTTGAAAGTTCTATCTTTCACTAGTGTTTTGTCAAACAAAGTTGGTTCTAAACAAAAGGCTATGAGCCATAACCCCTAGAGTTTCTTTTAATTGGTATATCACCTTCAACCATGTAATGTGAATAAATTATTTTGTATTATGCATTTATTTCTCATTGGTTATAAATAATTGAAGATACCTGCTTTTGGTTATTTGTCTGGACCTAATTCTGCCTCAGAATGCTTAGCTCATAGCCATACATGAACATTCTTTTTCTTGTTCTCAAGTCCTTAGGGTAATTAGGTATTGTAATGATGGCCAATTACAAAGTCACTATAGGTGTCTATGTTTACTATGGCTGAATTACCAAAGCGAAATGATAAATAGATAACTGACAGTTTGAGTGAAAAAGAATTTAAAGTGTGATAACACTTCAATTGACAGACTCCCGTCAGGGTTGTGTTACACTGCTAAAATGGATGAGCCATTCTGGTTTTGCTATCAGCCTTCACAGGAGTGTCATTCTAAGTGCCCTTAAAGTGTAAACTTTCCGATTTTTTGGCTTGATCCAAAGGCACATGTGTTTTTGTTCACTGTTGCTTTCACGAAAGTGCTCCTGTACTGGAAAAGCAATGCATTTATCTGCTGAAAGTTAATTTTTGTTTCAATTAAGAAAAAATAATTAACTAGCCCCAGAAATAATTCTAAAATTTATTTTAGGTATGGAAAAATACATTTTTTGTGAAGATGAGATTTAACAGTTAATGATCATGTTCTCATTATTTTGATGTTGGGTCACATTTTAGAGATGTATCCATATATCTCTAAAAGAAGTATAAATGAAGTACATCAAAATGTTACTAGTACATTCTTTCTGTGATAGAATTATAGATAATTTAGTGGAATTTTTGTATTCCTTTGTATCTTCTAGATATTTTATAGTGAACACTTTATTTTTTTCCCTAAGATATCCCTCTCTCCTTTTCTCCTTTCTTCCTTTCTTTTTACTTATTTATATTTGATTAAGTAATAGTCTCATGACTCAAACTGAAAATGTACAAAATAGTTTATAGAGAAAAATCTCTCACTCGCCTGTCCCCAAGTCACTTGACTGTCATCTTTGAAAGCAACCAGTGATACTATTGTTCTTTTGTATCTTTCAAGAAATATTTTTGCCTAATACCACTTTATAATCAGAGCAATGGCACAACAAACGTAATTAAAAACATTTTTTTCAGGTTTGGAGTATCTAGAGCTATACTTATCTGGAGCTCTTTCTGAGTCAACTAACAGTTTCTTTAAAGTAGTTGTGATTATGGATACAGTATAATTTCTCTCCTATAAAATCTTTACCTTGTGGTTTTAATGATGTTCCGAAAATTCTGAGCTAAACTTGTTTTATTACTTTGTTCCAGCCTTGATTCACATTTCAGTAATGCGTGTTTGTTTTTAGGGCAAATCCTGCTATTTTTATCATGGTGTACATAAAATTAGCGATCAACACACATTACAAACTCTTCAAGGGATGTGCAAAGCCTGGGATATAGAAGAACTTGTCAGCTTGGGGAAAAAACTAAAGGCATGTCCGTATTACACGGCACGAGAACTAATAGAAGATGCTCACATAATATTTTGTCCTTACAACTATCTTCTAGATGCACAAATAAGGGAAAGTGTGAGTAACTGTGTGAAAATTAGAACTTTTCTCCTACTTATTGGAATATAAAAGATCAATGTGAAAGCTTTTAGATGTTTTTAATTTTTACTTTATTTTTTGCTTTATATTTATGTAAATGTATAAGCAGATTAGAGTACTGAAAACATATACTGAGATGTATTAAAAATGGAATATTAGATCTCATCATTTTAATGTCAAGTAATTAATACTTTTAAGGACCTAGTACTGAATTTTGATGGGGTTTTTCAGCCTAGAATAATGACATTTTGGGCTTGACACTGTTTTGTTGTGGTGGTTTATCTTGTGCACTGTAGGATCATGAGCAACATCTTTGGTTTTATCCACCAAACACTGGTAGCTGTCACAATCAAGAATGTCTCTAGACATTGCCTAATATTACCTGGGGGGCAAAATTACCCCAGTTGAGACCCAATAATAAGTGTCACTCCTTCTGTTTATGAATGATCAGACTTATTTTAAAACATTTATTTGAAAAATCTATAGTTTGAAGAACTTTGTGGGGAGAATATGTATACTAGCAAATTGTGCTTTGTGAGATTTTGAGAAATGAAGTTTGGACGTCACGTTTGTGTTTATTTGCATGGTTCTTCTTAGAACCATCCAGTTGTTATAGCATAAGAGAAAAAGTGAATAACTTGGGGGATTCTGGGTAGCTCATTCTGTTAGGCATCCAACTCTTGATCTCAGCTCAGGTCTTGATCTCAGGGTCGTGAGTTTAGGCCCCACTTTGGACTACCCACTGGGCATGGAGCTTACTTTAAAAAAAATGAATAATTTCATATATTCACCTGTTATTCCTCTCTTTAGATCTGACTGCACAGCTCTCATTAGCTTTCTATTTAAACTTAATATTAATAGGCATTATTATGTTTACTATTCCTACTGTCCTCTTATTTGGTTGCCTTTTAGAGAGGCCCCTTTCATTTGAGTCACTGTACATATCAATGTCAGATCAGTCTTCCTAATATTACTTTTATTTCATCTTTCTTCTGCTTGAAAAATCTATTGCACTCTTGGCTCGTGTGATAAAGTCCCTATCTCTTTTTTATTTTAGTTAATTTAAAAAATTTTTTAAAATTTGATTTCAATTAATTAACATCTAGTGTATTATTAGTTTCAGAGGTAGATTTCAGCGATTCATCGGTCTTATACCCAGTGCTCATTACATCATGTGCCATCCTTAATGTCCATCACCCAGCTATCCCATCCCCCCAACTCCCCTCTCCTCCAGCAACCCTCAGTTTGTTTCCCTATGACTAAGAATCTCTTATGGTTTGTCTCCTTCTTTGACTTCATCTTGTTTTATTCTTCTCTCCCTTCCCACATGATCCTCTCTTTGGTCTCTTAAATTCTACATATGAGTGAGATCATATGATAGTTCTTTCTCTGATTGACTTATTTTGCTTAGCATAATACCCTTTAGTTCCATCCATGTCATTGCAAATGGCAAGATTTCATTTTTTTTGGTGGCTGAGTACTATTCCATTATATAGATACATACCACATCTTTATCCATTCATCTGTCGATTAAAGTCCATGTCTCTTAAGCTTACTCTCAAGATGCTCAATAGTCTGGCTTGAATCTGCCTTTTTGGACATCTCTGCTACAAACTTCCAACTTGGACCCTTCAAAAATTACCTCATAGTCCCCTGAAGATACCTTGTTCTTAACTATATCTCTGCTTTTGATGATGCCTATATTGAAATGCCTGACTCCCTTTGCTATCCAAATCGAAATTCTACTCACCTTTTATTTATCTATTTATTTATTTTTGAGAGAGGGGTGGGGGACAGAGGGAGAGGAAGAGAGAATCTTGAGCAGGCTCCATGCCTTGTGGTGAGCCTAACGTGGGACTTGATCTCACAACTCTGGTTCATGACCTGAGCTGAAATGAAGAGTTGGACACTTAAACAACTAAGCCACCCAGGCACCCCTCTCCGCATCTTTTGAACCCCAATATATTTCTTATTCTTCCGTGGTTCTTTTTCAGTCATTGTTAACTCTGTATATTTTTTCCTCAGAATAACTCACTGGGAATTGCTTTGTAACATTTCTTTGTATAAGCCAGGACTCTTTCAATTGCAAGTGACAGAAACCCAGCTTCAGTAGAGCTGAAAAAAAAAATACTTGACTAATTTCATTGTGATGGCTTTATTCTCAGGCAGTTTCTTTCCAGTGGCAACAAAGATACCTCAAGCCACCTAACCTGGGGAAAAGAGAACATGATCTTAAATTTATCACCCAGATTTCTGTGATTGGCCTGCCTTGAATCTCATCTCCATTCTTGAATCTGTGACCACACAGGAATGGAATACTTTATTTAATTGACAAGCCTGGGGGTGCCTGGGTGGCTCAGTGGGTTAAAGCCTCTGCTTTCGGCTCAGGTCATGATCTCAGCGTCCTGGGATCGAGGCCCGCATCGGGCTCTCTGCTCAGCGGGGAGCCTGCTTCCTCTTCCTGTCTCTCTGCCTGCCTCTCTGCCTACTTGTAATCTCTCTCTCTGTGTCAAATAAATAAATAAAATCTTTAAAAAAAAAAAATTGACAAGCCTGGGTTCTGAGTCTAGGTTGTGAGAGTGGTGATGTCCATTGATTAACAGATTAACAGTTCTATCCGCATCACATGTAGCTGGGGAAGAACATTTCTCAAAATGAAGGGTTGTAGGAACAACTAAAATGAAACAGATGCATGCTGTATTATATTGGTTTTTTGAGAGTCTTTTGAATCTTATATAATTATTTTAAAGGTTTTTTTTACTCCTCTTTTAAAATTATATTGGAGATTCTATAGTGAGATTTTTATACACTTTTGTGTGGCCAGCTGTACTTTAGTCCAGACTTACTTACCAGGTATTTTGGTTGATAGGTTTGCAAAGTATTTTGAGAGTGAAAAATAAGAAACTGTAATGTTGAGCTGATATTTGTTAGCTTTAGTGCTTTAAAAGTTTTAAGACCTAGAATCAGTTACTTACATAATTATCCTTGTCATGTTGGCCTGTGGTATGAAGTTTTAAATGAAATATCTTGCCTACTGCTGTTAAGTCCATTTTGCTGAATGTTTTATAGGAAAATTCTTTTGTCTTATAGATGGATATCAATCTCAAAGAACAGATTGTCATTTTAGATGAAGCTCATAACATTGAAGACTGTGCTCGGGAATCAGCAAGTTACAGCGTAACAGAAGTTCAGCTTCGGTTTGCTCGTGATGAACTAGATAGTATGGTCAACAATAATATAAGGAAGAAAGACCACGAACCCCTACGAGCTGTGTGCTATAGCCTAATTAAGTAAGAACATTTTCTTAACAGTGTCATTTTTGCTGCCTTTGTATTAAAAACATGTTTTGTTATGCCACAGTATTTTAATTAGTAAACTTTGATCAGGCATCTTGGGAAATGGATTATTCCTTGCCTATTAAACTTTTAGAAATAGGCCAGTCCAAACTTCTGTCTTGTTCAAAAGAATATAATAAGCAATCGATTTGTAAATTGAGAGTTGTGAATCTTATTTCTAATTTAACAGAATAACTTAACAGCCCCATGTATGATGTATATAAGACATTGGGCTGAACATAAACTAAAGACTATTTTAAGTAACATATTTTAAAATTTTGGATTATGGCTTTAATTTATTGCTTTATCTTTCAGTTTGAGTAGGACTCTGGTTTGATGACTTAATTAACCAAAATTTCAATACTCTAATATAGATTTAGTAAATAGTTTTATTAAAGTTTACATTGAATTCCTTTTCATTAGACATTAGGTTGTTGATCTAGAATCTCTTTATCTTAGATCTTGATCCTACATCCTATTCCATTTACTGCAGCAGCATTTTTCCGTTCCCTTCATAGTATACTTAAACATTTTTTGAATGTTATAAACTATATAACATGTTTGAACATAAAAGGTATATAAATTTATGTTGTAAAAACTCCTTTCCACCCCCCCATTTCCCATCTGCTTAGTTCCTTTCCTTCCGAATAAGTTTATCATTCAGTGCATATTTATGAGCAATTTCGTGCATATATGAGCCAATACAGATACTTTTCCCTATTCCTCCTTTTTTACCCAAATGATGGCATACTATACTTTGACATTTTGTCTTCTCCATTTTTTTTTTAAGATTTATTTTAGAGAGAGTGTGTATGCATGTAAGGGGAAGGGCAGGAGGGGAGGGAGAGAGACTCTCTAGCAGAATCCCTGCTTAGCGTGAAACCTGACTATATAAGGCTTGATCTCAACCCTGAGATTATGACCAAAGCCAAAATTAAGAGTCAGATGCTTAACTGACTGAGCCACCCAGGCACCCCATTGTCATCTCTATTTTAAGCATAAAAATGTTATTTTTAAGCCATTTTATTGAGGTATGATTGACATACACAAAGCTATAAATATTTAATGTGTATACAACTTGATGAGTTTGTGGATAAATATACATCCATGAAACTATCATCACAATCTATGCCATAAACATCACCTTTGAAAGTTTCCTTCTGTCCTCACGTTATTTTTTTAATAAGAACACTTAATGTAAGATCTACCCTCTTAGAAAATTTTAAAGTATACTATACAATATTGTTAATTATTGGCACTGTATTTTTACCTGTGTTTTCCTGTATTTTGCCTTTTTTCACTTAATATATTTTGGAGATGTTTCCATATCAAGACTTAGAAAGCTTTCTCAGTTTTAAAAAATAGTTGTCTAGAATTCTGTTGCATGAATGTGCAATAATTTTAACTAGCTTCTAATTAATAGGTATTGAGGTTTACAATCTTTTGCTGTTACACTGCTATAGTGAATAACTTTGAACATAAATTATTTCACATGTATGGGAGGATATAAGAACATTCCTAGAAGTGGGATTGTTGGGTCAAAGCATTGATCTACATTTAATTCTGATAGGTATTTCTAAAATTTACACAATAATTGAGGAGGTGGAGAACTAATTTATCCTCTTGTCAACAATGTATAAGACAATGAAAGTTGTTTTTTTCCATTCTGTTGGGTAAAAAGTGGTATTCCAGTGTAGTTTTTTTTTTTTTTTAAGATTTTATTTATTTATTTGACAGAGAGAGCACAAGTAGGGGGAGCAGCAGGCAGAGGGAGAGGGAGAAGCAGGCTCCCTGCTTGTGGGGAGCCTGATACAGAGCTTAATCCCGGGACCCTAGGATCATGACCTGAGTTGAAATCAGACACTTAATGACTGAGCCATCCAGGTGCCCCATCCAGTGTAGTTTTTACTTATATTTCTCTTAATATGATTGGTATTAAGCATTTTTTAAAAGATTTTATTTATTTATTTGACACAGAGAGATCAGATCACAAGTAGGCAGAGAGGCAGGCAGAGAGAGAAGGGGAAGCAGGCTCCCCACTGAGCAGGGAGCCCGATGTGGGCCTCGATCCCAGGACCCTGAGATCATGACCTGAGCCGAAGGCAGAGGCTTTAACCCACTGAGCCACCCAGGAGCCCGGTATTAAGCATTTTTAAAAAAAGATTTATTTATTGTAGAGAGAGAGAAACCGGGTTGGGGGGGTGGCAAGAGGCAGAAGGAAAGGGAAACAGGTCCCAAGCAGACTCTGCACTGAGTGTGGAGCCCAGTGTGGGGCTCAGTCTCACAACCCTGAGATCTCGACCTGAGCCGAAACCAAGAGTAGGATGCTTAACTGACTGGGCCACCCAAGTGCTCCAATATTAAGTATTTTAAATGGCCATTTATATTTCCTTTTCTGTCGATTTTTGACATCTCTGTCCTTTTTTTTTTTGTTTTATTATGGTTCTTATTGATTTGTAGAAGCTCTTTGCACATTAACCCTTTGCCTCTCTGTGATAAAAGTTGCAAATACATTTCCTTCTATTTTTCCATGTGCTTGTGTCTTTCCTTGTGGCATTTTTGTCATGTAGCAGTTTGTCATTTTTATTTCACAGTATAATTTGTTGAAAGAGTTGTCTATAGTTGGTAATTCTATTTTCTCACTTCCCAGTCTCTCCTCACTGATCTCAGTTGTGTTGTCTGCAGAATTCTACTAAAACTGTTCTTATCAAGGTCACCAATGATCCTTATGTTCGAAATCCAAAGGTTAATTTTCTGTTATCTTATTCAGCCTCTCAGCAGTGTCATTTGGGTATTGTGGACTACCACCTCTATGAAAAATGTTTTTGGCTTAACTTCTATGAAATAATGGAAAATATATGCACATTGCTCTCTGTTCCCAGTTTCTGGCACAAAATTCCTAAAACCCTTGTGATTTCCTAAGTGCTAAGAGCACTAAGAGCACGTTTGACTCCAGTTCCTAACAGAACTCCTAAATCCTTTAGGATTTCCTGGGTGCTAGGACTGTCTTTTTTTCTAATGAGGCTGTGTTTGGTGGGCTCCTGGATAGGGGTGGTCACTAGAAAGACTAAACCATAATTAGAAGCTTAGAACTTTCAGCCCCACCTTCTCTCTGGAAAGGGGAGAGGGAGTGGAAATTGAGTTGATAATAGATCATGACTACGTGATGAAGCCAAGAATCAGAGAGCTTCCAGATTGGTGAACACATTTATGTTCTTGGATCATCCTGCCTTTCCAGCTACAGAAGCTCCTGTGCTCAGACCCTTCCAGACTTCTCCCCATTTATCTCTTCATCTGGCTATAATAAAGGATATAATATTTGTAATAAAGGATCTGTATCCTTTATTATATAAAAACTGGTAAACATAGATGTTTCCTGGAGTTCTGTGGGTTGTTCTAGTAAATGATCAAATCTGAGGAGGGGTCATGGGAACCTCTGATTTATAATTACTTAGTCAGAAGCACAGATGACAACTTGGACTTTAATGCTGACATCTGAGGTGAAGAGGTGGGGAGGGCAGTCTGGTAATACTGAATGCTTAGCCTGTGGGGTCTAGGCCAACTCCAGTTAGTGTCAGAATTTAATTGAATTATAGGACACCCAGCTGGTGTCTTGGAGAATTGCTTAGTGTAAGGAAAAAAGAACCCACATACATAGTGACCAAATGTGTCGGAAGTGAAATAGTGAGACAAGAGGGGACGTAGAGGAGTACTTTTTCCTAGGTAGCCTCTATGAGACCTTCTAGTTTTGCTCTTCTCACAGTTCATTTTTTTCTCAATTTCTTTTGACAGTTCTTACTCTCTTGTCTAGATGTTGAAGTGCCTCAGGACTTGGTCCTGGGACCTCATTTCTTTATCTCTATACTTTGCCAAAATTATATAACCGAGTACCACAGTAATACTAGTAAGGCCTGAATCTGTGCCTAACTCAATCAATAATAAATCTAGATTCTAGTTTGTCTCTGGAATGCTATTTTCATATATCCAACTGTACTTTATATAACTGTTTGGATTTTAATTTCAGCTTTACAAAACAAACTCCTTCCTTTCCCCTACCTACTCCCCTCAAATGCCCAGTCTTCTTATCTAAGCAAACAGTACCAGCCAGTTCCTCAAATCAGAAATTGGTTATCCTTAATTACTGCCTCACCTCATCCAATTCATTATTAAATTTAATAAATGCCACCTGTACAATATATCCCAAATCCTTCAATCTCATATCTATTATCCTAGAATCATCTCTTAACCAGAATTCTGTAACAGCCTACAGCAAGTCTCTGCTTTCATTCTTACCTTTTGCCTATAATCCATACTGGCTTAGAAACTGGAATAATCTTTTAAACACTTAAAATAGATTTTCTCTCTCTCTTTTTTTTAAAGATTATTTATTTATTTATTTAGAAAGAGTACGTGAGTCGGGGAAGAGGCAGAGGGAGAAGAAGAATCTCAGACAGACTGTGCAAGCACAAAGCCAGACAGGGGCTCGATTTCATGACCCTGAGATCATGATCTGAGCTGAAATCAAGAGTCAGACGATCAGTGGACTGGGCCACTCAGGCACCCCAGATTGTTTCTCTCTTATTTAAAATACTCCATTTAAGGAACACCTGGGTGGCTCAATCAGTTAAGCATCTGACTCGACTTGGGCTCAGATCATGATCTCAGGGCCATGGGATTGAGCCCCATATCTGGCTCTGTGCTGGGGTGTGGATCCTGCTCAAGAGTCTCTCCTTCTCCCTATGGTCCTCCCTACCCCTCTCCTCACGTTCTTTCAGTCAATCAGTCCTCCATTTAAAACCTTCCCACTTCTTACCTTGACTCAACATGATCTGATTCCTGCTTATCACTCTAACATTGTTCTAACGTTGTTCATAATGTGTTCCTTTTTGCCCATTGTGTTGCAATGACAGTGGCTTTCTGTCAGATCTTTAAGTAAGCAAAATTTGTTAACCACTTAAGGATCTTTGCACTAGCTGTTATTTCTGCTTGGAGTTTTTGTTTTTTGTTTTTTGCTTATTTTTTTCTCTGATCCTTCCTGACTGGGTACTTTTGTATTCAGTTGTTAGAATAAATGTCGGGGAGAACTTCCTTGACATTCAAATTAAAATAGCAAGTAGACTACATTAAGCTAATTTATTTTCATTATATGACTTTTCATTACCTGATATTTTCTTGTTTATGTATGTGTTTTTAAGTTTATTTCTCCATTTCCTAGAATGTAATTTCTGTGAGAGTAAGGATCTTGCCTATTTTACTTACTGCTGTATTTCTGGTACCCAGTACAGTGTCTTACATAATATAAGCATTTAAGTACTTACTGAATGTAAAAATGGGTATGTATACATAAAAGTGAATATATTTTCTAGTAACTTTTTTGTCTTAATATGTATAGATTGATTTATATTTTCTTTATGCACATTTGGGATCAGCTCCTATATCTGGTTTTCATTTGGAAAGATAAAGAAAAGAGGTGTGAATCCAAAATAAACATAACTGGGAAATCACATGCATATTTCTCTTTTCTGAATAAAAGCTTACTTTTTGGCTATGCAAGTGTTTATTATGCAATATGAAACATGCATGCATTTTAAAAGATGTCTTAATTCACATTTGTATCCTAAGACTTTCAAGGAATATGATCAGTGTATCACAGTTCTCTTCGTTTTGTTGAAATAGTGCATGTAAGGGCGCCTGGGTGGCTCAGTGGGTTAAAGCCGCTGCCTTCGGCTCAGGTCATGATCCCAGGGTCCTGGGATCGAGGCCCGCATCGGGCTCTCTGCTCCGCAGGGAGCCTGCCTCCTCCTCTCTCTCTGCCTGCCTCTNCCCGCCTCCCCCCCCTCTTTTAATCTCTCCCCCTGTGTAAAAAAAAAAAAAAAAAAAAAAAAAAAAAAAAAAAAAAGAAATAGTGCATGTAAGGATGATACTGATTGATGGAATTGTTTTATTTTAGTTGGTTAGAAGCAAACTCTGAACATCTTGTGGAAAGAGATTATGAATCATCCTGTAAAATATGGAGTGGAAGTGAAATGCTCTTAAATTTACACAAAATGGGCATCACCACTGCTACTTTTCCCATCTTGCAGGTAAGATTATTTTTTCCTACCCGTGACGTTTATTTAGTGAATTAGAAATGGTTTAATGGTGAATAAATTAATCCAGACTTAAAAAACTGTAATTTGACTCTTTTAAAATTTTATTTTATTATCTAATTTTATTATCTATTTGCTAATCTTTAATGGTGTAAATTATGGATTAAAACAGTATACTGGGGGGTGGGAGGGTAGGGATAGGGTGGATGGGTTATGGACATTGGGGAGGGTTTGTGCTTTGGTGAATGCTGTGAAAGATGTAAGCCTGATGATTCACAGACCTGTACCCCTGGGGCAAAGAATAAAAAATAAAGAAAAAAAAAAGTAGCATTATTTAGTTTGAAAGAAGTCTTAAAGGAATGAATTGCTTTGTTCAAATCTAAGTCAATATTCGTAGATTGTAAAATTATTTTGTCAATTATAAAATGAGAAATTTGGAAGATAAAAAGATAAATTCATTTTTCGTTCTCCTTAATTTAGAGGTTATAAACCTGGGTGGATAGAAATCAAGGGTGGGCTGGAGGTTACTATGAATCTTATGTAACTGTAAAATTTTGTGAGTATATACTTTTGTACCTTTTTCTGGATAGAGGCGTTATGACTTATATTGTAAAAGGTTTTTTTTTTCTTCCTCCAGATGAGGATTTATTTATTTATTTATTTATTTATTTATTTATATTTTTATTTTTTTTAATTTTATTTTTATTCTTTGCCCAAGGGGTACAGGTCTGTGAATCATCAGGCTTACATCTTTCACAGCATTCACCAAAGCACAAACCCTCCCCAATGTCCATAACCCATCCACCCTATCCCTACCCTCCCCCCCCCCAGTAACCCTCAGTTTGTTTTGTGAGATTAGGAGTCTCTTATGGTTTGTGTCCTTCCCCATCCCATCTTGTTTCATTATTTTTCCCTTCCTACCCCCCACAACCCCCCACCCTGCCCCTCAAGTTCAGATGAGGATTTTTTTAAATTATTTTTTTATTTAAATTCAATTAGTGAATATATATATAGTACATCATTCGTTTCAGATGTAGTGTTCTGTGATTCATCAGTTGCATATAATACTCAGTGCTCATTATTACATCACATGCCATCACCCAGTAACCCCATCCCCCCACCCACCTCCCCTTCTGCAACCCTCATTTTATTTCACGGAGTCAAGAGTCTCTCATGGTTTGTCTTCCTCTCTGATTTCTTCCCATTCAGCTTTCCCTCCCTTCCCCTATGATCCTCTTTGTTATTTCTTATATTCCACATATGAGTGAAACCATACGATAATTGTTTTTTTCTGATTGACTTATTTCATTTAGCATAATACCCTCCAGTTCCATCCATGTCGATGTATGGAACATTCTTTTTGATGGCTGAGAAATATTCCATTGCATACATAAACCACATCTTCTTTATCCATTCTTCTATTGAACAGACATCTCGGCTCCTTCTACAGTTTGGCTATTGTGGACATTGCTGCTATGAACCTTGGGGCAGGTACCCCTTCATTTCACTACATCTGTATCTTTGGGGTAAATTGCTGGGTTGTAGGGTAGCTCTATTTTTAACTTCTTGTGGAACCTCCATACTGTTTTCCAGAATGGCTGTACCAGCTTGTATTCCCACCAACAGTGTAAGAAGGGTTCCCCTTTCTCCACATCCTCGCCAACATTTGTTGTTTCCTGTCCTGTTAATTTTCACCATTCTAGCTATGTAAGTGGGTTCTCATTGTGGCATGGATTTATATTTCACTGATGACAAGTGATGTAGAACATTTTTTCATGTGTCTGTTGGCCATTTGCACGTCTTTGAAGAAATGTCTGTTCGTGTCTTCTGCCCATTTCTTGACTGGATTATTTGGTTTTTTGGGGTATTGAGTTTGAGAAATTCTTTATAGGTCTTGGATACCGACCCTTTCTCTGATATGTCATTTGCGAATATCTTTTCCCATTCTGTAGATTACGCTTTGTTGACTGTTTCCTTTGCTGTGCAGAAGCTTTTTATCTTGATGAGGTCCCAGTAGTTCATTTTAGATTTTGTTTCCCTTGCCTTTAGAGACACGTGTCTTATAAGAAGTTGCTGTGGCCAAGGTTGAAGAGGTTGCTGCCTGTGTTCTCTTCTAGGATTTTGATGGATTCCTGTTTCACATTCAGATCTTTGGTCCATTTTTGAGTTTATCTTTGTGTATGGTGTAAGAGAATGGTCCAGTTTCATTCTTCTGTATGTGGCTGTCCAATTTTCCCAGTCCATTTATTGAAGAGACTGTCTTTTTTCCATTGGATATTCTTTCCTGGTTTGTCGAAGATGAGTTGACCATAGAGTTGAGGGTCCATTTCTGAGTTATCTATTCTGTTCCACTGATCTGTGTGTCTATTTTTGTGCCAGTACCATGTCTTGATGATCATAGCTTTGTAATGTAGCTTGAAATCAGGCATTGTGATACCCCCCAGCTTTGGTTTTCTTTTTCAACATTCCTCTGGTTATTTAGGGTCTTTTCTGGCTCCATACAAATTTTAGGATTGTTTACTTCAGCTCTGTGAAAACATCAATGGTATTTTGATAGGGATTGCATTGAATGTGTAGATTGCTCTGGGTAGCATGGACATTTTAACAATATTTATTATTCCAGTCCATGGGCATGGTATGTTTTTCCATCTCTTTTTGTCTTCCTCAATTTCTTTTGTAAGTGTTGTATAGTTTTTAGAGTACAGATCATTTACCTCTTTGGTTAGGTTTATTCCTAGGTATCTTACAGTTTTTGGTGCAATTGTAAATGGGAATCGATTCCTTAATTTCTCTTTTCTTCAGTCATACTGTTAGTGTATAGAAATGCAACTGATTTCTGTGCACTGATTTTGTATCCTGCCGCATTGCTAAATTGCTGTATGAGTTCTAGCAATTTTGGGGTGGAATCTTTTGGGTTTCCCACATAAAGTATCATGTTATCTCCAAAGAGTGAGTTTGACTTCTTCTTTGCCAATTTGAATGCCTTTTTGTTGTTGTTGTCTGATTGTTGAGGCTATGACTTCTAGTACTATGTCGAACAACAGTGGTGATAGTGGACATCCCTGCCATGTTCCTGACCTTAGAGGAAAAGCTCTCAGTTTTTCCCCATAAAGAATGATATTTGCTGTGGGCCTTTCAGAGATGGCTTTGATGATAATGAGGTATATTCCCCCTATCCCTACACTGTGACGAGTTTTAATTAAGAAAGGTTGCTGTATTTTGTCAAATGTTTTTTCTGCATCAATTGAGAGGATCATATGGTTCTTGTCTTCTCTTTTATTAATGTGATCTGTCACATTGATTGATATGCAAATGTTGAACCACCCTTGCAGCCCAGGAATAAATCCACTTGGTCAGTGGTGAATAATCCTTTTAATATACTGTTGGATCCTGTTGGCTAGTATCTTGGTGAACATTTGGCATCCATGTTCATCAGGAATATTGGTCTGTAATTCTCCTTTTTGTTGGGGTCTTTGTCTGGTTTTGGGATCAAGGTAATGCTAGCCTCGTAGAATGAGTTTGGAAGTTTTCTTTCCATTTCTATTTTTTGAAACAGCTTCAGTAGAATAGGTATTATTTCTTTTTTAAATGTTTGGTAGAATTCCCCTGGGAAGCCATCTGGCCCTGGACTCTTGTTTTTTGGGAGGTTTTTGATTACTGCTTCAGTTTCCTTACTGGTTATTGGTCTGTTCAAATTTTCTGTTTCTTCCTGTTTCAGTTTTGGTAGCTTATAAGTTTCCAGGAATGCATCCATTTCTTCCAGATTGCCTAATTTGTTGGACTGTAGTTGCTCATAATATGTTCTTAAAATTGTCTGTATTTCCTTGGTTTTGGTTGTGATCTCTCCCCTTTCATTCATGACTTTATAAATTTGGGTCTTTTTTCTTTTGGATAAGTCTGGCTAGTGGTTTATCAATCTTATTAATTTTTTTCAAAGAACCAGCTTCTAGTTTTGCTCATCTGTTCTGTTCTTCTGGTTTCTATTTCATTGATTTCTGCTCTAATCTTTATTATTTCTCCTCTGCTGGAGAGGAGAAATAAATTATTTGTTCTTTCTCCAGCTCCTTTAGGTATAAGGTTAGCCTGTGTATTTGAGATTTTTCTAATTCTTTGAGAGAGGCTTGTATTGCAATGCACTTCCCTCTTAGGACTGCCTTTCCTGCATCCTAGAGGTTTTGAACTGATGTGTTTTCATTCTCTTTAGTTTCTATGAATTTTTAAAATTCTTCTTAAATTTCCTGGTTGACCCATTCATTCTTTAGTAGGATGCTCTTTAACCTCCAAGTGTTTGAGTTCCTGCCAAATTTCCTCTTGTGATTGAGTTCAAGTTTCAAAGCATTGTGGTCTGAAAATATGCAGGGGATAACCCCAAACTTTTGGTATAGGTTGAGACCTGATTTGTGACCCCATATGTGATCTATTCTGGAGAAAGTTCCATGTGTACTTGAGAAGAATGAGTATTCTGTTGTTTTAGGATGGAGTGTTCTGTATGTATCTGTGAAGTCCATATGGTCCAGTGTGTCTTTCAAAGCCCTTGTTTCCTTGTTGCTCTTCTGCTTAGATGATCTGTCCATTGCTGTGAGTGGAGCATTGATGTCCCTTACTATTAATGTATTATTATCAATGCGTTTCTTTACTTTGGTTATTAATTAGTTCATAAAATTGGCTGCTCCCATGTTGGGGGCACAAATATTTACAACTGTTAGATCTTATTGTTGGATAGACCCTTTAAGTATGATATAGTGTCCTTCTTCATCTCTTACTACAGTCTTTGGTTTAAAGTGTAGTTTGTCGAGTATGAGGATTGCTACCCCAGCTTTCTTTTGAGGTCCGTTAGCATGGTAAGTTGTTCCTTACCTCTCACTTTCAGTCTAGAGGAGTCTTTAGGTCTAAAATGGGTCTCTTGTTGACAGCATAGTAATGGGTCTTGCTTTTTTATCCAATTTGATACCCTGTGTCTTTTGATTGGAGTATTTAGTCCATTTACATTCATAGTAACTATCGAAAGACATGAATTTAGTGCCATTCTGTTGTGTGAAAGGGTCCCTGTTTCTGTAGATTTTTAAAAAGATTTTATTTATTTATTTATTTATTTGAGAGAGAGTGAGAGTGAGGGAGCACAGGCAGTAGGAAAACAACAGAAGGAGAGGGAGAAGAAGGCTTCCCACTGAGCAGGAAGCCTGACCCTGAGACCGTGACCTGAGCTGACAGACCTTAACCAACTGAGCCACCCAGGCACCCCCCTGTTTCTGTAGATTGTCTCTGTTTTGTTCTGCTTTATGTTACTCTTGGGCTCTCTCTTCGCTTACAGGATGCTCCTTAATATTTGTTGCAGGGCTGGCTTGGTGGTCACATATTCTTTCAGTTTCTATCTGTCCTGGAGGTTCTTTATCTCTCCTTCCATTCTGAATGACAACCTTGCTGGATAAAGTAGTCCTGGCTGCATGTTCTTCTCATTTGGTACCCTGTTTATATCAAGCCAGCCTTTTCTGGCCTGCCAGGTTTCTGTGGATACGTCTGATGTTATTAGTCTGATGTTCCTCTCTCTGTAGGTAAGGAACCTCTTGTCTTGAGCTGCTCTCAGCATTCTCTCTTTTTCTCTAAAATTTGCAAGCTTCACTAGCATATGTCAGGGTGTTCATTTATTTTTATTGATTTAGGGAGGGGTCCTCTCTGCCTCTTGTACATGAGCGCTTGTTTCCCCAGATTAGGGAAGTTCTCAGCTATGATTTGCTCAAATAAACGTTCTGGTACTCTCTCTTCTCTTCCCCCCCAGGCACCCCTAAAATTCTGACATTGGTATGATTCATGGCATCATTAATTTCTTGAAGCTTTGTTTATGGGCTCTCAGTTGTTTTTCCTCTCTTTTTTCCAACTTCCTTTCAGTCAGCCTGGCTTCTAGATCACTTAACTCTCTTCTGCCTCATTCACTCTAGCTGTTAGTGCATCCAATTTAGACTGCATCTCAGTTATAGCATTTTTACATTTGACCTGATCAGATTCCATTTCTGCACTAAGAGATTCTTTATTCTCTTTATGCTTTTTTCAAGCCCAGCTATTAACATTGTAATCGTTATCCTGAATTCCATCTCTGACATCTTACTTATATCCATATCAATTAGATCTGTGGCAGAGAATATTACCTCTGGTTCTTTCTTTTGTTGTGAATTCCTCCTTCTAGTCATTTTGCCCAGAGAGGAATGGGTGAGCAAGTGAGCAGAATCAAAAATACCAACCATAACCCAAGCAAAGTACACACTAGACAAATCCTAAGCGGTCGGAAACCAAAACAGAAGAACAAACAAAAACAAAACAAAACAAAAAAGAGAAAGGAAAAAAGGGGGTGAGGGAAGAGAGACTATATATAATCTCACAGGGTGGACAAAGCGGGGTGATCCACTTGTTCCTGAATGAATTTTGGTCTGTGTGTTAGAAGGCACTAAATCCCAAAATTGCAAAGAAAGCAAAACTTATATGTATATGAAATAAAATTGAATAGAGTGAAAAAAGGCCAAAAATGAAACATATCTACAACATGTAGATGTAAAAAATAAAAGTTAAAAAGTGACTTAAAAACAAAGAGTTGATAAAATAAGAAACTAGTTGAAATGGGAAAAAAAAAAGGAAAGTTTTAGACAAAGATAAACAAATCATGAGGAAAAACCCCCTCAAGTTCTGTATACTATTTTCCCCTAGCGCTGGAGTTGTGGGAGTCTTGTGGGAGCTGTGAACTAGTTGTGCACCTGTTCTTCCTGTTGATCTTCCTGTTGATCTTCCTGTTGGTCTACTGTGCTGCTTCTCAAGTGTCTTTGCCTGGGCAGAGTTGCACTGCCCCTTGGCAGGTGGCTGGACTTAGTGTAAGCTGGACCTCTGTGTGGTTTTTGTTCCCTGAAGGCTTTCCGCACCTCTTTAGAGGATCAGGATAAAAATGGCCGTGTCCCAATCTCCAGCCCCAGAGCCGAAAGATCACGGTCCCCCCTCTTCAGGAAACACTCTGGGACAAATAGTCTTCACTTCTGTGTATGCCAAACTCTGCAGACTTCTGTGGTGCATGCCCACAGCAGTCCTCCAGGGGGTAGTCCAAGGGACCTGCCTTACTGCCCTTTCATATTATTCTCATCATTGGAATATTACCTGGAAGTAGTTCAGGCATTTATGTGGCATATCAACTCTTTTAAGTTCTTTGGAGAAACCATTTGGTACATTTTTATTTAGTCCTTTTTTGCTGTTTTTTGTTTGGTTGGTTTGTTTTTAAAAGTGAGTTCTATGCCCAGCATAGGGCTTGGACTCACAACCTGGAGATCAAAAGTTGCATGATCTACTAACTGAGCTCTACAACTGAGCCAGCCAGGCATGCCTAGTTCATTACTTTTGAAGGGCACTAAATAATACCCTGATTGCCTGAAGAAGTAATGAACCTCCTAAATGTATAATTTACTGTTAAAGTGTCTTTGACTCTGAAGGGAATTTGGAAATATATGGGAATCTATCTTTCTCTCTATCATTTTTAACAAATGACAATCAGTTTATTAAAAAGGTTGATTTAAGCGTAAACACTAGAAAAAGTGAATGAAAAGTAAATGTTACTTAAGAAAGCAAATATAATGGGTTAGCCATAATAATGTATATATAATCACAATTTTGTTAAAATAAATATTGACTTAATAAAAAATTCTGATATAACTGTATTGTGAGAATGCATAAGTAAAACATATGTTTGGTGATATAAGAGACTTAAAGAGGTACTTTTGTGTAGGGTGCCAACTGAGGGAATATGGGGGAATTTAAAACATACCATTTTGTGTATCAGTAATGTTTGCCTAAAATTTCAATGTATATTTCATTTGGGTTTTATGGTTTTAAGAAGTTTGTTTTCCTCTTCCCATTTCCTGCAATGTACTTAATAATGGTAATTTCTTATAGGGACATTTTTCTGCTGTCCTTCAAAAAGAAGAAAAAGTCTTACCAATTCATGGTAAAGAGGAGGCAAGGGTAGTACCAATTATTAGTGCTTCAACTCAAATAATGCTCAAAGGACTTTTTATGGTGTTTGACTATCTTTTTAGGCAAAATAGCAGGTTAGTAAATATATATAATTTGTATTTTCCCTTCTAAAAATATTAGTTTTATTGGGTGCCAGCATGTGTTTAAGTTGTGTGAGTACCTAGGTTCATTGTAAAGAAGTGGTATAAATATTGTCCTTACTTGTTGGTATAGACTTAAATCAGTTGAAATTAGTCTTTATAAGTGAAAATGAGTCTTGAAATAAAAAAAGTAGGTGTATTTTAAATACATTTCTTTAGTTAATGCAATATTAAATTTATAATTGTTTATGACTGAACTTAAATATTTAGGTTTTAAGGATAGTTTTAGATATGTTTCTTTCAGTGTCAGAAAGTCTCTTATTGCATAAAGCCTCTATTTAGTGAAATGTGGAAAATGAGAAACAGTTAACTCCGCTCACTCAATCCCTTATTAAATTATAGTACTATCTGGTTCAAATTTTTTACGGTAAAATATACATAACATAAAATTTACTATTTTAACCATTTTATGTGTACATTTAAGTAGCATCAAGTATATTCACATGGTTGTGCAACCATCACCACTATCCATTCCCAGAACTTTTTCAGGAATTGTATACCCATGAAACAATATTTCCTATTTCCCTCTTCCCACAACCTCTGGTAACCTCTCTTCTTTTATTTCCACGGATGCACCCCTTTTAGGTATCTCCTATAAAGTGGAGTCATATAATATTTGTTCTTTTGCATCTGGCTTATTTAACTTAGCATAATGTTTTCAAGGTTCATCCATGTTGTAACATATCAGAATGCCATTCATTTCTATAGCTGAATATTGCAGATTCCATTGTATGTATATACCATAGTTTGTTTATTCCTTGTTATACTGATGGGCATTTGGATTATTTTCACCTTTTGACTATTGTGAATAATGGTACAGTGAACATTGATGTACAAGTATGTTTGAGTCCCTGCTTTCAATTCTTACAGGTAAATAACCTAGCAGTGGAATTTCAGGATCATATGTTAATTCTGTATTTAGCTTTTTGAGGAATCAACATACTATTTTCTATAGCAACTGCACATTTTAGATTCCCATAGTATGCACAACATTTCTAGTTGCTTGACATCCTTGCCAAGAGTACTTGTTGTTTCTGGCTTTTGGGATAACAGCCATCCTAATCAGTATAAAGTGGTATCTGCTTATAGTTTTGATTTACTCTACCCTCCACTAATGGCTAGTGATGTTGAGAATCTTTTCATGTTCTTATTGTGCATTTGCATGTCTTCATTGGAGTAATGCCTATTCATGTCCTATGCCCATTTCTGAATTGGGTTACTTTTTGTCGTTGGTGAGTTGTAAAAATTACCTGTATATTCTATTTATTAATCCCATATCAGATATATGTTTTACACGTATATTCCATTCTGTGGGTTGTCTTCTCACTCTATGATAGTGTCCTTAGATGCACACAAGTTTTTTAATTTGGATGAAGTCCAATTTATTTTTTCTTTTGTTGCTTGTGCTTTTGGTATATACAAGAAATATAGCCAAATCAGGTATCATTAAGATTTTCCCCTTGTTTTCTTCTTCTTCTTCTTTTTGTTTTTTAAGATTTTACTTATTTATTTGACAGAGAGAGTGAGAGAGCACAAGCAGGGGGAGCAGCATAGGGGGAGGGAGAAGCAGGCTCCCCGCTGGCAGGGAGCCCAACAAGAGGGCTCAATCCCAGGACCTGGGGATCGTGACCTGAGCCAAAGGCAGACACTTAATTGACTGAGCCACCCAGGCACCCTTCCCCTATGTTTTCTTCTAAATGTTTTATAGTTTTTAGCTCCCAGTACTTTTATAAAATTCTCTCCAAGGATTGTAGGGTCTCTGACTTGAATTTTGAGATCTGATCTCTCTTAACAGTCAATATTATTTTGAGGACATGGTAGAGAATACCGTATTTTATTCTGTTTAAGCTGAAGTATGCATAGCCTCTTTTTGTGTGTGTGTGCATAGCCTCTTATTGAAAGACATTTTAAGTTGGATGGGATCACAGAGATCAATACCTTCATTAAAAATTAAAAAAAAGGTTAATGAAGCCTGAAACCCATATTACCAAGGAACTTAAAATTTATAACTAGTTTCCTAAACTTTTAAAACTTTAAGTAAAAATTCTTTCCATTTTCTTCTGTAATAAAACAGTATAATCCACTGTTTAGTTTCTTTAGGGATAACTGTTATCTATTTTGTGACTGATAATGTAACACAGACTGCAAAGAGCTCTAGACTAGAACTTAGGAGACCTGGATTTTAATTCTGGCTTTCCCTTGATTTATGTATTGTTGGAACATATGGATGGTAAATGGTCAGGGATGGATGTTTAGATAATATCTAACCTCTGTAAGAGGAAGTTGATTTTAAGTTTTAATGGCTCATTTTCTATCAGAATTACTGAATTTAATTAGCGGTGGAGGTTGTTGGAAGATGTTATCTTTGAGTGGGAAGATACCAGGACTCTTTAATTTAGTTTTAATTTAATCAGTTTTTATATTGTATGTAGCTGAGACATTATGTGTTTCATAAAGTTTTGCCATTTAATTACCATTTTATTTTCACCCAGATTTGCAGATGATTATAAAGTTGCTATTCAACAGACTTATTCTTGGATAAATCAGATTGATACTTCAGATAAAAATGGATTCTTTGCTCTGGCAAAAAATAAGAAACGTTCAAGACAGAAAACTGCAGTTCATGTGCTAAACTTTTGGTGCTTAAATCCAGCTGTGGTAAGCCTATCATGTTGTAAATGAAGATTCTGTCATCTTGCTCAATACCAACAACTAAATAAATATGTTTTACTTTTGTAAAGATGATTTTATGTATCTAATATTGTTTCCTTTTAGGCCTTTTCAGATATTAATGGCAAAGTTTGGACGATTGTTTTGACATCTGGGACATTATCGCCAATGAAATCCTTTTCATCAGAACTTGGTGTTACTTTTACTATCCAACTGGAGGCTACTCATGTCGTTAATAACTCACAGGTTAGTATGTTTTTTGAAGGCTCTCAGTCTTTTTACCCAAATATAATTTTATATAAAGAAAATTAGAGGGTACCTGAAATACTAACATATCCTGTTAGGAAATTCAGCATTTTAGTTTTATTTTTTTATTTTTATTTTATTTTTTTTTAAGATTTTATTTATTTATTTGACAGAGAGAGAGCACAAGTAGACAGAGAAACAGGCAGAGAGAGAGGAGGAAGCAGGCTCCCTGCCGAGCAGGCAGCCCGATGCGGGCCTCGATCCCAGGACCCTGAGATCATGACCTGAGCTGAAGGCAGAGGCTTTAACCCACTGAGCCACCCAGGCGCCCAGCATTTTAGCTTTAAAACAAAAGAAAAATCTGTCAGCTGTTTGGTAATGCCAACAGAAGGAAATACTGATAAATAGCATTCCTTCAGCTCAGTGAGTAAAAATATACACTTTAGATGCAAAGATTATATTGCAGTTTCTTCATTTAAGTATGTTCTAAGTTCTTAAAAATGAGAATTAAAACAAAAATTTAATGTGTTTACCATAGTTCTATTGCATAATTATTTGTTCATGTGTTTCTCTTTTCCAACAGACAGTGGTATATCTTTCTTCTTCTTTTTATACCCCCATTCTTCCAGTGCACCTAGATTAATACTGGGCATTAGTTAATTAGCAAGTGTTCAGCATATGTTTGAATATCTGAAATGAATTAAAAGTACTCTCATGAGTCCTATAACTTAAGATTTTAATGTTTTATAGCAATACCACATAAATGTTATTTAATTTCCTAGGAACGTTTGAATTGTTATTTGTTAGTCTACCTTCTGCTTCTTATGAAGTAATTTTATGATGCTACATACTTAGCACCTGTGCACCTAACACATTCCTAGTTCTTTATAAAGGTGTTGTTTTCCTTTTCTTTTTACAGATTTTATTTATTAATTTGAGAGAGAGAACATGAGTGGGGGAGTGGGGAGAGGGAGAGGGACAAACTGACTCCCTGCTGAGCACAGAGCCTGATGCTGGACTTGATTCCAGTACTCTGAGATCATGACCTGAGCTGAAGTCAGATGCTCAATTGACTGAGCCACTCAGGTGCCCCATAAAGCTGTTGTTTTCAACCAAGGTGTATGTATAGGTGTATATATTTTTAGTGTTCACAATTACTTGGGAGGAGCTACTGATATTTAGTAGGTGGGGACCTTGAATCTCAAACTCCTGTATAACTAAGAATTGTGCTTTCTATAGGGCCAGAGTGCTCCTGTTTAGAGACATTGCTATAAACAATAGTGAAGGAAAAATATATGTTCCACATTTTTAAAAAGTTTTTTAAAAATTCCAGTTAACATGCAGTGTAGTATTAGTTTCAGGTGTACAGTTTAGTGATTCAGCACTTACATAGAATATCCAGTGCGCACCACAACAAGTGCAATCTATGTTCTATAGTTTTAAGTTGCCTTTTTTAGAGGTCCAAATAAATATGGGAAGTTATTAATAAAATTAAGATATTTTTTCATAAGAATATTGTTACAGGTTCTGTGTTCTTGATCTAGTACACAAAAGCCCATTTAACCTGTAATGTCAGTGGGTCGTAATAGTAAAAATGCTGATTGTTCAGTTGAATTCTATTATAGTTTTTCCCCAACTTTAAAAATTTATTTTTTATTGTGAAGTGTTATCTTTTTAACATCTGTGAGTTCTGCAGTCATGTTCTCCTTATCCCTACCTGATATTGTCAGTTTGTGTTTTCTGGTTTTACGTTTTTTATTTTTTTTTAAATCAGTGTCAGTTTGAGTTTATCACTTTTATTAATCTTTTTAAAGAATAAACTCTTGGCTTTTTTGAGTTTTTCTATTTAAAAAAATATTTTTATTTTTGTTTTTGTTTTTTAGAGCGGGAGCGGGAGGAGCAGAGGGAGAGGAAAAGAGAGGATCCCAACCAGGCCCCACACCCAGTGTGGAGCCTTATGTGGGTCTTGCCTTGGGGATTCTTTCCCTTCCTTTCTCTCTGCCTCTCTGCCACTCTCCCTCTCCTTCTCTCTCTCTCTCTCACCCTCTCATAAATAAATAAATAATTTTTAAAAAAGAACAAGTACATAATCCTACATGACCACAATACCATGATCATACCCAAGAAATGTAATATTGGTGCAATAGTGTCAATATTTATATTTTTCCAGTTATTTCCAAAATGTCTTTATACCTTATTTTTATTCTTGATCCAGGATCCAATCAAGTATTACATATTATACTCTACTTTAATATCTTTAGTCTTTAAAACTGTTTTTTGACTTATTTTTTTCTTTGTTTATCTTTCATGACATTTTTATAGAACTCAAGTCAGCAGTTACCTTTTTTTTTATATTTCACTTACAAAAAAGTTTAGTATCATCATAAGACACTTCTTGATCTTAGCACAGTAAAGTTTCAAAATTTCCTTTTTTTTTTAATTAACATAATGTATTATTTGCTTCAGGGGTACAAGTCTGTGAATCATCAGTCTTACACGATTCACAGCACTCACCGTAACACATACCCTCCCCAATGTCCATAACCCAGCCACCCTATCCCACTCCCCCCACCCCGCAGCAACCCTCAGTTTGTTTCCTGAGATTAAGAGTCTCTTATGGTTTGTCTTCCTCCCCAGTTCCATCTTGTTTCATTTTTCTCTCCCTTCCCCCAACGACTCACCACACTGCCTCTCAAATTCCTCATATCAGAGAGGTCATATTGTAATTGTCTTTCTCTGATTGACTTATTTTGCTTAGCCTAATACCCTCTAGTTCCATCCACATTGTTGCAAATGGCAGGATTTCAGGTTTTTAATGGCTGCATAATATTCCATTGTATATATATATACCACATCTTCCTTATCCATTCATCTGTTGTTTATCCATGTCATCTGTTGACATCTAGGTTCTTTCCATAGTTTGACTATTGTGGACATTGTTCCTATAAATATTCAGGTGCACGTGCCCCTTCAGATCACTACATTTGTATCTTTAGGGTAAATACCCAGTAGTGATACATGTCAGCAGTTATCTTGAGGAATGTCTTATAATCTGGATTTTAATAATTTTATTTATTTATTTGACAGAGAGATAGAGAGTACAAGTAGGCAGAGCGGTAGGGAGAGAGAGAAGCAGGCTGTCAGCTGAGCAGGGAGCCTGATGCAGTGCTCGATCCCAGAACCCTGGGATTATGACCTGAGCCAAAGGCAGATGTTTAACCGACTGAGTCACCCAGGCGCCCCTCTTATAATCTGGATTTCATATGATTGTTTCTTCTTGATAAGATTTAGGTTAGCAGTGCCTGGGTGGCTCAGTTGGTTAGGCATCTGCCTTCGGCTCAGGTCGCGATGGACTCCCTGCTCAGGAGACTTGCTTCTCCTTTTCCCTCTGCCTGCTGCTCCCTCTGCTGTGCTCTCTCTCTCTCTGTCAAATAAAATAAAATCTTTTTTAAAAAAAGATTCAGGGGGCGCCTGGGTGGCTCAGTTGGTTAAACGACTGCCTTCAGCTCCGGTCATGATCCTGGAGTCCCAGGATCGAGTCCCACATTGGGCTCCCTGCTCAGTGGAGAGCCTGCTTCTCCCTCTGATCTTCTTTCCTCTCATGCTCTCTCGCTCTCTCTCTCTCTCTCTCGCTCTCTCTCTCTCTCTCTCACATAAATAAATAAAATCTTATAAAAAAAGATTCAGGTTAAACTGTTTGGTAACGTTACTATATAGGTGATATTGTTACTTCCCATTGCCTCATGTCAGGAAACAATATCAGTTTGTCTTATTACTAGTTAATCAAAGTTGGTTAAACTGGTGTCCATCAGATGTCACCCTGCAAAATGTACCTCAGTCTCATACATCATTTGAAAATATAGGACTATTACATTTTTTAACAATCTGAAGCCTTTATTGTCTTTAGATTACTAATAAGTTTTTTCTTTCTCTTAGTCAAATTAAGTATACTAAAGCTAGGTCTGTATGAATGTAGAGCAATTGCAAATAACTAAAATTTGGTGGGTCTGATATTTTAGGACTATAGATCTTTGAGCATCAGTGAGTTTGTGAATTTGTTAAGTATATTCATTTTGAATATACTTAGCTCTTGTCATAGTTGAGTCTTAGAGGCTTATCTACAGCAGACTGTACAAGCCTTCATCTCTTAAGAGTTTGGAATCGTTTGTGATTTACTCATTTCATTTGTTCACATCCCACAAAATTTTGTTACATATTTAGTTTTGCAAAGCTATTGAGAAAATGGGTAAGTAAAACTTTTTGCTTTTATTGTAAGTGGTCAGTGGTCTGCTTAAAGTAAAATTTACATAAATTAGATAATATATATAATTAATTAATAATAATAGAAAAACACCAACAATTTAGAAATAAATCTCCTCTAAATTTGTTGCTTGATTTTCTTTTGACGTACATAAAATTAAGGCTCTCAACTAAATGCTAATTTGCCTGCGTAGTTTAGGCATGTCTCTAACATGACATATTTATATTCTAGGTTTGGGTGGGCACCATTGGGTCAGGCCCCAAGGGTCGGAATCTCTGTGCTACCTTCCAGCACACGGAAACATTTGAGTTCCAGGATGAAGTGGGAGAACTTTTGTTATCTGTGTGTCATACTGTGCGCCAAGGAATTTTGTGTTTCTTGCCATCTTACAAGGTAAGGCAACATTTATTGTTTCTTTTGCCTTTAAAAAATTGCATGGGATTACCGTGATAAGCTTCCAGAATTCAGAAGCAAGAGAGGAATTACAGTTTTCTAAGCATCGTATATAATTTTACTTATTTATTGATTAAGATATTGCTTGTTCATCACTGTTTTACTTGAAATTCTAAGACATTAAAAGTCTTCAAGCAAGGTTAGTTATATATATAAGGACTGTTTATGTGTACGTTATTTTTATTCTTAGGCTTGATTTTTTTCGTAGTTTAAAAAAAACATTCTTCACTTTCACAAATTATACTTTTGAATGTTTCATTAATCTGAATCTAAAGTCAGACTTCTTTTATTACTCATCTTTTTTACTTCATGTGTTTGGCTAGATATTTTTCTTGCTTTTAAAGTCATTCTGATTTTTAATAATATTTTCTTGTGTAAAATTGAGTTAGTGTATTTTAGTCCTAATATTCAAAGCATTAAAACCACATACAATTACTGAGAGTAAAATCATACTTTATCAAGTAACCCCTAAAGATGGTGATATTAGGAATAGGGCCTTTGGGAGGTGCTTAAGTCATGAGGTCAGAATTCTTATGAATAGGATTAATGTTTATAAAAGAGGACCTGAGGGAAACCTTGCCCCTTCCACTGTGTGAGGACATAGAGAAAAGGTGCCAGCTATGAACCAGGAAGAGGGCCCTCACCAAATGTGACCATGATGGTGCCTTTATCTTGGACTTTCCAGCCTCAAGGACTGTACGTGATAAATTTCTTATGTTTAAAAGCTGGGCGCCTGGGTGGCTCAGTGGGTTAAAGCCTCTGCTTTCGGCTCAGGTCATGATCTCAAGGTCGTGGGATCGAGGCCCGCATCGGGCTCCCTGCTCAGCGGGGAGCCTGCTTCCCCCCCCCTCTCTCTCTGCCTGCCTCTCTGCCTCCTTGTGATCTCTCTCCCTCTGTGAAATAAATAAATAAAATCTTAAAAATAAAAAATAAAAAATAAATAAAAGCTATCCACCTCGAGGTATTTTGTTATAAAGCATCCTGAAGGGGACTAAGATACATGCTTTGTTAGCCAGAGACAGTAAATTAGTCTTCCTGTAGATGAATTGAAGGAATTGCTTTTAGAAGAAATTTAATCAAATAGGTTTTTTTATTTACAAGAACATCTGAAAATAAAATGGACATAAACATCTTTAAAATTCTTAATAGAAAGCAATATTTATCCCAGAGTGTGAGCATTTAACTGAACAGCTATTTTAAGAAAACTAATAATTAAGTTTGAAACTAGGGAAAAGTAAGATCTCAGTAACAGTCCCAGAAAGTGACCCAGAAATGTCCAGTTGAGTAAATGAACAATTTCATATTCTGCTAGGCTTCAAAGATATTGTAAGAATGATTCTTTATATGCTAGGAAGCAGTTTGGTATCATTTTTTTTGTTTCTACTTTTTGTGTGTATAGAGGAAAACCAAATCTAATATAAAGTTATTAAAATTGACAATAATATAATCGCCATTGAAAAAGTTACAGTGAAAAAACAGTGTTGAATAATGAACCATATCTTTTGGTACCAGTTTTCTCAAATAATAAAATTTTCATTAGCCAGTCTCAGTAGTTTAAAAATATATTCTATTTCTTAATATATTTAGGTGAAATATATCACTTGGTAGAAGAAAAGTAACTACTCTAAATATAAAAGTAATGTTATCTCCTAAATTTAATTTTTAGAATAGATGTAGCACAGTATTTTATAGTTACTGAAATTGATCATTATTGGGTGACCACAGAGACTAACATTTAAGTATACTTTTTAGCAGATTTATAAATTGGCTTAACAATTGGATTATTTTTCTGCTTCTACCTTTTCAACTAAAAGAACAATGGGAAGATACAGAAAATAAGCTTTCAAAAGTATTTGTTTTGGTTTTAGTTTATTTCTTTTATTAATTGTGGGATTGATAGTTTTCTGGGGGTTTTGGTTATTTCTCATTTTTTTAATTTATTGCCTTTATGTTGTATTTATCTTTTTTATTGATTTGTATGGATTTTTAATAGATCACATGGACATTAATTCTCTATAAAACATATAAAAAATTTCCCAGTTTTTCATTTTTGAATTATTATAATTTCTTTACTTAAGCTTTAAAAATTTAATTTGTTATCAAAGTAATTCTTATACATAATTAAATAATAAAAAATGATTATAATGAAAAACACTAGTCACCTGCTTCACTTCTCACTTTTCAGTTCTGCACCTCAGGGGCTTCTCAAATCTTTGACCTATTTCTCTGATATTTATTATTTCTTTTTTAAAAATTGTGGTGAAACATGCATAACATAAAATGTACCATTTTAACCATTCCAAGTATACAGTTTAGTGCCATTAAATATATTCACAATTGATGCAATCATAAACACTGTCCATTTCTACAACTTTTACATCATTCCAAATAGGAATCCTCTAACTGTGAAATAGTAGCTCCTCAGATCTCCTACCTGCAGTCCCTGGTAATCTCTATTCTACTTTCTGTCTATAAGAATTTGTCTGTCCTAGGTACCTCATGTAAATGGAATCAGCAATATTTGTTCTTTTGTAACTGGCTTATTTCTCTTAATGTTTTCAAGGTTCGTCCATGTTGTAGCATGTATCCGAGTTTTATTTTTTAACGGCTGAGTAATATTCCACTTTATGTATATACCACGTTTTGTGTATCCATTCATCTGTCAATGGTCACTTGGGTTGTTTCCACCTTTTGGCTATTGTGAATAATGCTGCTATGAACATTGGCATACAGATACCTGTTTGAGCCCTTGCTTTCAATTCTTTGGGATATATACCTAGAAATGGTATTGCTGTATCATATGGTAATTCTCTATAACTTTTTGAGGAACCAACATGCTCTTTTCCATAGCAACTGTACAATTTTAGATTTAGAAAACAGCATTGCATAAAGATTTTCATTTTTCTACATTCTTGCCAACATTTTTTATTTTCTGTTTTTTGGATAATAGCCATCCTAATAGGTATGAAGTGATGTCTCCTTGTGGTTTTGATTTTTTTTTTTTTATTCTTTGCCCCAGGGGTACAGGTCTGTGAATCATCCGGCTTACATCTTTCACAGCATTTACCAAAGCACAAACCCTCCCCAATGTCCGTAACCCATCCACCCTATCCCTACCCTCCCACCCCCCAGTAACCCTCAGTTTGTTTTGTGAGATTAGGAGTCTCTTATGGTTTGTCTTCTTCTGCATCTCTCTAATGATTAGTGATGTTTCTTGTGTTTATTATCCATTTGTGTATCTTCTTTGGAGAAATGTCCATTCAAGTACTTTCCTCATATTTGAATCAGGTTTTTGCTGTTTTTATTGTTGAGTTGTAGGTGTTCTCTATATGTTCTATATATTAATCCCTTATCAGATATATGCTTTATAAATATTATCTTCATTCTTTGTGTTTTCACTCTTTTGATAGTGTTCTTTGATGCATAAAAGTTTTAAATTGTGAAATTTTGATCAAGTTTAATTGTTTATTTTTTCTTTTGTTATCTCAGCTTTTGGTGTCATAACCAAGAAATTATTGCTAAATTCAATAACATGAAGATTCCTCCTATGTTTTCTCTAAGGGCTTAATAGTTTAGCTGTTACTTTTAGATCTTTTAGCCATTTTGAGATAATTTTTCTTAAGATTTTATTTATTTATTTATTTTAGAGAGTGAGAGAGCAGGGGGAGGAGCAGACGGAGAGGGACAAGCAGACTCTGCACTTAGTGCAGAGCCAGCATAGACATAGGGCTTGATCCCGCAATCCTGAGATCATGAACTGAGCTGAAACCAAGAGCTGGACGCTCAATCACCTGAGCCACCCAGGTACCCTGAGATAATTTTTATATGTAGTGTGAGGCCTGGGTCCACTTCATTTTTTTGTTTTTGGCACGTGGATACCCAATTTTCCCAGCATCATTTGTTGAAAAGATTTTTTCTACAGTGAAGTGTCTTGGTACCCTTGTTGAGAACCCATTAACCACATATGCAAGGACTTATGTGTGGACTTCCTATTCTGTTTCCTTGGTCTATAAGTCTATCCTTATGCCATTACTGTTTCAAATACTTCAACTTTGCAGTAAGTTTTAAAATCAGGAAGTGTAGATCCTCTCATATTGTTCTTTTTCAAGATTGTTTTGGCTATTTGGAGTTCCTCAGGATTGCTAGTGCATTTAAGATGGATTTTTTTCTTTTTCTGCAAAAGAGTGCTGTTGGGATTTTGATAGGGATTGCATTGAATCTGTATTTTGTTTTGGCAGTATTACTAATAATAATTCTTCTAATCCATGAACATGGGATGTCTTTCCATTTATGTCTTTAATTGTTTTCAGCCATGTTTGGTAGTTTCAGGGTACAACTCTTTAACCTTCTTGGTAAAATTTATTTGTAAGTATTTTTTTTTATGCTGTTGCAAATGGATTGTTTCCTTAACTTCCTTTTCTAGTTGTTCATTGCTGTTGTATGGAAAGAGAACTGACTTTTCTGTATTGATGTTGTATCCTGAAACTTGTCTGAATTTATTTGCCTTACATTTGGCAGGTTTGGGGGTGGGAAATCTTTCGCTTTCTATTTATAAGATCATATCATCTGCAAACAGAGGTCATTTTAGTTCTTCCTTTCCAATTTGGATGTCTTTTATTTCCTTTTTCTTTCCTGATTAGTCTGGCTACAACTTAAGCTACTATGTTGAAGTGGTACAAACTGGTATCCTTGACTTGTTTCATTGAGTGTGATGTTAGCTGTGGGTTTTTCATATATTGCTTTATAATGTTGAAGAAATAGAGGCTGCCCTGAGGTCTTAGCCTTATGGTTCTCTCAACCACATGGCAGCTTCTTCAAAGCCAACAAGAAGGTCTCTTTTCAGAATGAGAATAATCTGTCTTTTAATGATTTTACCTGATCAAGCCAGGTCCACCCAGGATAATCTCCCTTTTGATTAACTCAGAACTAGTTGGGGTGGATTTTAGTCATATCTGTAAAGTCCTTCCATCTTTGCTACGTGATATAACCTAATCATGAGGTGAAATCTTATTATTTACATTTATCCCACTCAGAATGAAGGGGAGAATTTTATACAGGGTGAGTACAGAGGGCAGAAATCTTGGGAGCTATCTTAGACTTCTATCTTTACACAGGGGTAAATCATCAGGGTGAGAAAAGAGTTAAGAAGAACCATTAGGATCAAGATTTGCTTCTTTGGCATATGCAGAGAAGATTGACTAAAGTGAAATGAGATTTGTGAAATGCAGTCAGGTAGCAAAGCATCATGACTTGCACATAATAAGTTCTCCATAGATGCTTGTTCAGTGAACACATAAATGGATGGATATTAATTCTCATTGGTCCAAGTCTCCTTTATAGTGTCTAAAATCAGAGATATTTTAGAACTACAGGCTAACATCTCTGTGATTTGTACCATAGATCAGTACATTCTAATCCCTGCATATTAACATTATTTCTGTATTGAGAAGGAACTTTTAATATTCTTAATTAAATTTTTAAAAATACCAAAATTATTTACATTGGGAAACTGCTTATATTACATTTAAGATCTTTCTGGGAAATCTAGTAACGTTGTTCACATTTATTTTTATTTACACAATCCACTGAGGAAATAATTACTGAAGCAATATTGCATTTAATCTGAAGGAGAAACCGTCATGCAAAAAGACTGTGCTAAGCCCTACTGAAGATTCAAAAATGAACAAGATCTCTCGTTTTCTTATTCCTTTAAGATGACTTCAGTTTTGGTAGTGGTATAAAATATGTTGTGTACAAATCTCTATGGTAGTTGACAAAATCTATAATCATTAGGAAGATAAAAGTGATATGGAGTTAAGAGTAGGAGGAGACCACATTTGATTGAATGAATTAGTGCCGCTTCTTAGAGGAGATGTATTTCAGTGGGTATTAAAAAAAGTGGGTAGATTTGCAGTGGTGGATATGGGAGTGGGATTGCATTTTAGACTAAAGGGATAGCATTAGCAAAGTCACAGAAAAAAAAATTTAGTTTTATGTTTTTAAATTTTTTTTTAGAAAATATTTTTATAATCATGACTTGGTGTGAAAGAATTTAATGGAAAGACTGCACACACAGGAAGTTGCAGGTTTTCACAGAAGAAACATAGTATAGAAGTCTAAAGTTTTCAAACAACACATTTCAGTGGTAGTTTTTCCCTGTATACCTGGGTAATTAGGATGGGTGATTTATTCAAAACTTTACTCTTTCACTGAGAGAAATAAAACGAATTTCCTTTTTGCTGCAGCATTTGTATAAGGATGAAAGTGAGAAAGTTGTTCTACATCTTTTCCTCTGCATTTCTGTCAGAGTCTTCTAAAGTTACTAAAAACTGTAATAGTTTTATGAAGAATATCATTCCTCCAATAAGACAAATCTTATTTTTAACTATTGTCATTTAACTAGTAGCACCACTGCTTTAGGACTTAATGAGATACCATTTTTATGGGTAAAAGACTTTCTAAACTTTTTTTTATGGATAGAAAACTTTACATTAAGTCATTTGGAAAAGAGACACTCTGGTACCAAGGTAGCAACTTGAATCTTTTTATTCATTTCAGTCTGATTTTCTTTTATATCTTTATGAGTAAAATGGGTAAAACATTTTCCCTGGGGGAACATATTTGTATTGACCACTGAATGTCAGATAAGGAATAAAATGCAAATGTTTCTGTTCAGTCTTTAGTTATAATTTTTATAAATATTACTTAAATTTATATGTTGAGAAATTTACAATGCTACTAGTTTGATATTTTTCTCATTTTTAAGCTATATTGCATTTAATCTGAAGGAGAAACCAAATTACTCCATTTAAAATATTTTTTTTCTTATTTAAACACATGAAGTTTTTATAGATTATGGATTTGCCTTAAATAATCAACCGAGCCTTTTTAAGGAACATTTCTTCCATAATGTTGAGTAGAAGGAATCTTCATGGTGTTGAGGCCTTTAGGATTATGAGAGGTTAGGTGTAGTTCTTAAGAATTTCCAGTTTTGGAGTGCCTGGGTGGCTTAGTCAGTTAAGTGTCTGCCTTCAGCTCAGGTCATGATCTCAGTGTCCTGGGATTGAGTCCCGACTCAGCAGGGAGTCTGGTTCTCCCTCTCTTCTGCTCATTTTCTCATTCTCTCAAAAATAAGTAAAATCTTGGGGCGCCTGGGTGGTTCAGTCATTAAGTGTCTGCCTTCAGCTCAGGTCATGATCCCAGGGTCCTGGGATTGAGCCCTGCATTGGGCTCTCTGCTCAGCAGAGAGCCTGCTTCTCCCTCTCTCTGTCTGCCTCTCTGCCTACTTGTGACCTCTCTGTCAAATAAATAAATAAATAAATAAATAAATAAAATCTTTAAATAAATAAATAAAATCAATCTTAAAAAAAAGAAATTTTCTTTTTAATTAAACAATATTCATTCATTTGTTCATTCCTTCATTGATTTTTTTTTATTTAACAAACATTTATTGGGCACATACTATATTCTGAGTAGACAACTCAAATTACTTGACCAAGGTCATATGTTTAATTAACGAAAGCACATGCCTTAGGACTCTTGATTTTCTGGCCCAGTGATACCTTCATAATAGCATTCTAGAGTTTGATATATGAAATATAGTTGTTCTGCTTTGTATTAATTTTATCTATTTTTATTTAGAATAATATGCAGATTTATACGAATACCTATATATTTGTATATCAGTATTTATATTTGCTTTTCACATTTAGCTTTGCTTGTGAGGTAAACTATTATCCTTGGAAGGTAGATATAAGAGCTACTATGAAGGGATATGCTGAAAAGTGGCTTTAATGAGTGAGTGATCAGATGTTCTGAAAAATAGGAGATCATTTGGAAAGTTGCTACTTAAATAACCAGCTTTTTGCTTTGTGTGTGTGTGTGTGTGTGTGTGTGTGTGTATGCATATAGTCATTCATGCCATTTGTCTGTAAGTAATATGTGTATGTTTGTGTCCTATCTGGCTTCAAAAGACCTTTATAAAAATGTGTTGATTATAATTTTTTAAGTGAAAGATCTAGGGAGAATAAGACCGGGGAAGGTAAGTTTAATTAAAGTCAAAGATGGCCAGATAATCTAGCTTGAAGAGGCAAGGGTCAAGCAGTAAATCTAGAAGCTGCATTCAAACTGCTTGTGCATCCCCCACCCTCTAACCTTGATTCTAAACTATATTTTTCATGGATGAAAGCATAGATATAGAAAGCACTTTTGGCGAAATGACAGGCAAATTTGTTAAGTTTAATTCATGATTAATTTACTATACATATCCATATTAAAGCAATTTATTTGAATTTGATATGGGCTAGAAAAACTTGGAGGCCCCAGGCATTTGTCTTGGTTCCAATCTTTAATATCCATCTATAGTCAGTCTTCGTAATAGTAACCAGTGGGTTTTTCTTTTTGGCTGACAGTTTCAGATTGGCAGCTTTTGAATTTAGATGATTTGGGTATTGACAGGTAGGAAATTACCTTGATGCAATGGTACCCTCCAAATATTGCCTATAGGCAGGCTGTCCCAGTGGTAGTAGGACAGAGAAGTTGACAGCCCACATTAAAATGCTTAATCATGTAGTTTATTAAATAAATTTAAAACCACAGCAAGAAGCAGGGGGAAAGAGTTGAGGGTTAGTTAATACATTTAGGATAGAATACAAATGGGGCACCTGGGTGGCTCAGATAGTTAAGCGTCTGCCTTCAACTCAGGTCATGATCCCAGGGTCCTGGGATCGAGTTCTGCATCAGGCTCCCTGCTCAGTGCAGAGTCTGCTTCTCCCTCTGCCTCTCATGCACAAATAAATAAAATCTTAAAACATTTTTTTTTAAAGATTTTACTTATTTATTTGACACAGAGAGAGATTAGATCACAAGTAGGCAGAGAGGCAGGCAGAGAGAGAGAGGAGGAAGCAGGCTCCCTGCTGAGCAGAGAGCCCGACGTGGGCCTCGATCCCAGGACCCTGAGATCATGACCTGAGCCGAAGGCAGAGGCTTTAACCCTCTGAGCCACCCAGGCGCCCTAAATAAAATCTTAAAACAAAAAGGATAAGAGTACAAGTGGTTAAGAGTACAATCTTAAAACAAAAGGATAATAGTACTACATTACCTAAATCCTGGGTTATACCGTGTTCATATGTCTTGTCTTTCCCTCTCTGCTATTTCAGCTTTCCTCATAGATGGTATGGTTACAAAGACTAGAAATGAGATTTGAGCAAGGTGCCACAATAATGGAAAGTGCTCAAAGCTAATGCTCACGCTTATTTTATTAGGGAAAAGTAGGGGTGAGTGCACTTGGCCATAGCTGTAGTCCACCAATCAGCCTACTGAGCAACCGTGTATACATTTACCTTTCTTAAGCAGAAAATACATGGGGCCAGGGTGGGTGTCAACAATGGATGGCTGAATTAGGCATTCTTGAATATTGAGTGTTTCATATGCCTCAGGTATATTTAGTATATTTTGAATATTTAGTGTCTACTTGATCCTTCCATCCCTTTCCATCTGTGTTCACACACGTATACTATGCTTATTTATTTAACGTGTTTTGCAGGTTTCCAGCTTCTATCTATGACTTGAACATCTTGTGAATTTCACCCATCCATTTGGTTTCTTGCTTTTTGTATTAGAATTGAATATTCTCAAGTAACACAACAAATGCAAACTATAGATGTGAGTTTTCTCAATCTCTTGACTTCAATTTTAAGGTGCCAGATTCAAAGGTTACCACATTTTAAAAGTCTTTCGAAAGATATGGCACTTTCTACAGGACATGGTGAATGAATGGTTAGAATTCATACCGGTGCATTGGTATTTGCCTTGGAACACAGGACTATTTCTGAATTTTTTTGAAATAAAATTTGCCTCACTTGCCTGGTTTAGATAACATTAGCTTAAAGAAGGTATAACTAGGAAGTTATGGTATCATGACAGATTTTGAAGTGAAAAATATCAAGGAAAAGATTGAATAGATAGCAGCTCAATATAGCAAAGTCTGTAGGTCATGTAATCTTTTTTTTCTTTTTAATAGATTTTATTTTTTTTCAAGTAGTTCACAGCAAAACTGAGTGGAGAGTGCAGAGAGCTCCTTTTCCCACACTTGCATAGCCTCTAATGTTATTAACATCCCTCAGCAGAGTGGTACATTTATCATATTTGATAAATCTATGTTGACACATCATTATCATGCAAAGTTCATAGTGTATGTTAGTGTGTTCTTGGTATTATACACTTTATGAGTTTTTATAAATATATAATGATATGTACCTACTATTATAATATGCATAGTAGTTTCATTGCCCTAAAAATCCTCTGTGTTCCACCTATTCATTCCTCCCTCCCCCAATCCTTACCAACCACTGATGTCTTTGTCTTCATAGTTTTGCCTTTTCCAGGCTGTTCTATAGTTGGAAGCATAGTATGTAGCCTATTTCACTTACTAATATGCATTTAAGTTTTCTCCATGTCTTATCATGCCTTGCTAGCTCATTTCTTTTTGACATTTAACACTATTCATTGTCTGGATGTACCAGTTTAATTATCCATTTACCTATTGAAAGACATCTTGGTTGCTTCCATGTTTTTGGCAATTATGAAGAAAGCTGCTGTAAACATCAGTATGCAGGTTTTTGTATGGACATAAATTTTCAATTCATTTGTGTAAATGCCAAGGAGTACAATTGCTAGATTATATTTATTTTGTAAGAAACTGCCAGATTATCTTTCAAAGTGGCTGTACCATTTCCTGTTCACACCATATCCTTGTCAGCATTTGGTGTTGTCAGTGTTTTGGATTTTGGCCATTCTTGTAGGAGTGTAGAGGTATCTTGTTTTGATTTGCAGTTCCCTCATGTCATAAGATGTGAAGTGTCTTTTCATAGCTTATTGGCCATCTGTATATTTTCTTTGGTGAAACAACTGTTCCAGTCTTTGGCCCATTTTTTAATTGGGTTGTTTTCATATTGTTGAATTTTAGTAGTTCTTTGTGTGTTTTGTATCATAGTCCTTTTATCAGTTGTGTCTTCTGCAGATATTTTCTCCCAGTTTGTGGCTGTCTTCCCATTCATTTATTGTTATATAAATGTATATGACAATATTATATATATATAAATTTATATTCATTTATTGTTATTTATGTTATAATATTTCCACTATCAGTGTTAGTTTGATCCTCATCTCTAAACTCAATTATTGTTAAGTGGTCTTTCTCCTTCCAGTCTTTCATTCATCAGTTTTTCTCCAAACTGATCATGTTACTCTCTTGTTTAACCCTCAGTATACCAGCAAAAGTTGTTACAACTTTTTAATTTTTTAGTATTATTATTACTACTTTTGGTTTAAAAGGGTGGGAACTTTAGTACATCTATATTTAATGCAATTCACAGTATGTAATTGTGTCCATTATAGTTTATATAAGTGTGAACAAGGCCAACTCCATATATTTATCTGTTTTTTTCTTCTTCAGATTGTACACAAGGGAAGGAGGCTTCTTGGTTTTATAGGCCAATTTTATGGATATGCTCTTCTTTGATGTTTCATATATATAAGTCATTGCAGGAATAATTTATAGAAGAATAAAGGAATAGTTAAAAATTATTAGGGACTTTAACAAGAGTATAAAATCAAGAGTAACAAAATCTCTTTGTTTGAGGTAAATTTTGGTGTACAAATATAATGTCATATGTCTTTTCAGCAACAATGAAATGGGAAGGTATGGTCAATGTTTTTGTCACAAATATTGTGTGATGAAGTCCTTCCTGCCAAGTAATTAACTTGGTGAGAATACCATGATTCCTTCTTGTCCTCAGATATATGTTCATCACTCATTAGTTCTTGAATTTGAGAGACTTTATCTAGGATATTGTTATCTAAAGAGTCATAGAGATTTTACTTAACACCCATCCAATTTCATCATTGTCACTGGTGTTGGAGTGCTGCTCTCTGTCTCTTCATTCATCTTCTACTCATCTAGTAATTAGGAAACATCTTCCTTTGTTAATTTCCTTCTTTTTGCCATTTTGGGCAGAAAATGAAAACTTTTTGGTTCACAACACTTCAATGAAAGCTAAAAACAGACTACAATATGGTCCTCAATTTTCTTTTATACTTTCTTAAAAGGTGATGCAATACTTTGAGCAACACAATAAGAAAAAAGAATGGTAGTTTATTACTGCATCATCCTACATAATACCATCATTATTCTATTTTCTTATTCTAGTTTTTTTAACATTACTAGGAATAATTGACGAGTAATAATGGGTAGTGATGGGATAATTTGCAGTATAATGAAATAGCTGAATGTTTCAAGATGTAGAAAAAATAATATCAGTAAGATCCCATAATATATCTTAGAATTATAAAAGAGTTCAGTTAACTCATATGGTAATTGTAAGATACAATGTGTTGTTGTTGTTGTTGTTTAAGTAAATTTTCTTTTGGTAGTCTGAGAAAAAATAGTGATGAAATTGATTATTTGAAATTTATTATCTTACAAATAGTAATGTTCGGAAATGAAAAATGGGCCCACTGGACCATAGTAGTATACCAAAGGTTAAAAACCTTTAGTAATTCCCTGTTTTCTGAAAGATAAAGCCTAAAATCCTTTGCATGACCTAGAAGCCTTGGCTGGTTTTCAACCTTACTCCTCCACTCCCCCATTGTATATATACCTTTTTTGGGTTACATTGTATCATTAGAAGGGCCTTCAGCTGCCATGCATTTATTATACCTACATTTATGTGGTAGGCAGAATTCTAAAATAGTCCCCTAAGATTCCTGCCTCCTAATGTGCACACTTCTCCCAGTTATTCAATGAAATACTCATCTAAGTAATGGTATGAAGTTAGACCTTAAGATAGGGAGATTTATATAGATGGCCCTTATCTAATCATACAACCCTTCAAAAAACAGTTTTCTGCAGCTGGCTGCAGACGAGGAAATCAGAGAGACATGATCTAGCCTGAAAGAAAGCAAATATTCATATTGTAAACTGATCGGTGGGAGGAGTGGAGCATGTGGCAAGGTACTACAGGTGGCCTCTAGCTGCTGAGAGACATCCTGGCCCATAAGTAGCAGGAAAATGGGAGCAGTAGTCTTACAGCCAGTAGGAAATGAATCCTGCTAACAACCAGTGACCTTGGAAGAAAACCCAAGTTTCAGGTAAGTACTGCAGCCCTGGGTGCCTGGGTGGCTCAGTGGGTTAAAGCCGCTGCCTTCGGCTCAGGTCATGATCTCAGGGTCCTGGGATCGAGGCCCACATCGGGCTCTCTGCTCAGTGGAGAGCCTGCTTCCTCCTCTCTCCTCTCTCTCTGCCTGCCTCTCTGCCTACTTGTAATCTTTCTCTCTCTGTGTCAAATGAATAAATAAAAAATCTTTAAAAAAAAAAAAAAAAAA
>LNAC01000451.1:1326506-1367447 GCA_002007465.1 Ailurus styani | reverse complement strand
TGGGCCTCTGTGGGATCCCAGGGGTCGCGTGGAACCTCTGCTGGCTGCCTCTGTTTGCTTCCCGGACGCTTCAAGTGCTTTCTACCGGCCTTGACCGGCGGGGTTCGCCCAGCTCTCCTCTGGTCGGGGGCCCTTGGAAACATTTAGGATGTGGGACCTTTCAATGCTTGCCAGTCGGCTGTTTGAGACCTCACTGTGGTTTTAATATTCATTTACTGATGATCAAGAAGTTACGCCCTCTCACATGTCCTCGGACATTAGGAATATCCACAAGGGGGTTTGTTTTTTTTTTTTTTTTAAAGATTTTATTTATTTATTTGACACAGAGAGAGAGACTACAAGTAGGCAGAGAGGCAGGCAGAGAGACAGGGAGAGGAGGAAGCAGGCTCCCCGCCGAGCAGAGAGCCCGATGCGGGCCTCGATCCCAGGATGCTGAGATCATGACCCGAGCCGAAAGCAGAGGCTTTAACCCACTGAGCCACCCAGGCGCCCGGGGGGTTTGTTTTTTAACCTTTTTTTTTTTAAGTAAGATTTACTCTCAGTGTGGGGCTTGAACTCAGAACCCTGAGGTCAAGAGTCACATACTCTACCCCCTGGAGCCAGCCAGGTGCCCCATTTTTATCTTAAACCATTTATCCTTACATCCTTCTTGACGATAACGTATTGCAAATATTTTTCCTATTTGTATTTTGTTCATAAATAAAGTTTCGTGATTTCAAATGTAAAAAAAAAAAAAAACCACAATGAGATATCACTTCACACCAGTCAGAACGGCTAGGATCAGAAAGACAAGAAATAACAAGTGTTGGCAAGAATGTGGAGAAAAGGGGAACCCTCGTGCACTGTTGGTGGGGATGCAAGCTGGTGCAGCCACTCTGGAAAACGGTATGGAGGCTCCTCAAAAAAAATTTAAAACAGAAATACCAGATGATCCAGTAATTCCACTGCTAGGTATTTACCCAAAGAAAACAAAAACACTAATTTGAAAAGATACTGCCAATAATGGGGCACCTGGGTGGCTCAGTGGGTTAAAGCCTCTGCCTTCGGCTCAGGTCATGATCTCAGGGTCCTGGGATGGAGCCCCGAATTGGGCTTCCTGCTCAGCAGGGAGCCTGCTTCCTCCTCTCTCTCTGCCTGCCTCTCTGCCTACTTGTGATCTCTCTCTCTGTCAAATAAATAAATAAAATCTAAAAAGAAAAAGATACTGCCAATAAGATATTGCTACTGCCAATATCACAGCATTGTTTATAACAGCCAAGTATGGAAGCAACCTAAGTATCCACTGATTGACAAGTGGATAAAGAATGTGTTGTAATATACACACAACATAATAGTACTCAGCTACAGAAAAGAATGAAATCTTGCCATTAGTGACAACATGGTTGGACCTAGAAAGAATTATGCTAAGTAAAATGAGTCAGAGAAAGACCAATATAATATGATTTGACTTATACGTGGGGTCTAAAAACCAAACCAACCAACTAATCAACAACAACAAGGGGCGCCTGGGTGGCTCAGTGGGTTAAAGCCGCTGCCTTCAGCTCAGGTCATGATCTCAGGGTCCTGGGATCGAGGCCCAAATTGGGCTCCCTGCTCAGCAGGGAGCCTGCTTCCTCCTCTCTCTGCCTGCCTCTTAGCCTACTTGTGATCTCTCTCTCTCGGGCAAGTAAATAAATAAAATCTTAAAACAAAACAAAACAAAACAAAAAGCAGAATCATAAATAGAACAAATTGTTGGTTGCCGGAAGGGAGAGTTTGGGGGTAGGGGCGAAAATGGTACAGGCGATTAAGAGGTGCAAACTTTCAGTTATAAATGACTGACAGGGATGAAAAGTGCAGCATGGGGAATATAGTGAATAATACTGTAATAACCTTGTGGTGACAGACGGTAATTATACTTACCACAGTTAGCCCACGAATACCATATAGAACTGCAGACCATTACGTCGTACAACTGAAACTAATGTAACGTTTTATGTCAACTATACTTCAGTAAATGAATAACCAAGTAAATAAATAAAGTGCATGCAACTAATATGATGGAAATTACCCAAATGTCCACTGATGGATGAGTAGATAAGCAAAATGCAATACAGTCCTATCAGCAATATTACCTAGCCATAGGAAGGAAGTTCTGATACATGCGAAAATATGGATGAACCTTGACAGCATTATACTAAGTGAGATAAGCCTGACACAAAAGGATGAAGACAGTATGATTCCACTTGCATGAAAGTTCAACAATGGGCAGATTCATGGAGACAGAAAACAGACTGGAGGGGCAGAGGGCAAGAGAGAAAAGGAAGTTCCTGCGTAATGGTTGCAGAGTTTTTGCTCAGAGTGATGGAAAAGGTTTGGAAACACAGTGGTGGTGGGTACACAGCAGCACTGGTGTCAATAATGCCACCGCATCATATAGAGAAAAACAGTTAAAATGGCACATGGTATGTACACTTGATCACAGCAGTGAAAAGAAATTCATGAGGCTATGCAGGGAAAAAGTCAGTCTTTAAAACTCGGAACAGCCTCAGCTGTCTTCTAAATAATCAGGTTATATTCTTTTTACTTTTTTTAACATTTTATTCATTTATTTGAGAGAGAGAGAGAGAGCACACAAGGGGGGGAAGGGGTGGAGGGAGAAGGAGAAGCAGGCTCCCTGCTGAGCATGGGACTCGATCCCAGGACCCTGAGATAGTAACCTGAGCCGAAGGCAGACGCTTAACTCACTGAGCCACCTAGGTGTCCCTAATCAAGTTATATTCTGACATGTATCTGAAAGTATGAAGGTTTTAGTGTACCTGAGAAACACACGGGTCACATGCCAAGAAGGAAGTGGGAGGCAGAGAGCCCCAATTACACTTATCTCTTGCTGAATCTCCATCACGCAGTAGAAACTGTGACGGGCACTTCACATATCTTATATCTAACCCTCCAAGCAAGCCCTGCATGGGAGGTACCCACACTGTGTTTCAGATGAAGAATCTCAGGCTTGGAGAGGCAAAAATAACTTGTTTAAGCTCATCTTCCTGGGAGGAAGTGGAGCTGGATCTGAAACCAGGTCCCCTCTCCTTTGACTCCTGGGCAGTACGGCACAGAGGCTGAGAACCCAAGCTGACTGAAGCTTGGATTCTGGCGCTGTCATCTAACAGTGTGTGCAACCTTAGGGCAAGCTGCCTAGCATCTCCAAGCTTCAGTTTTCTCATTTGTAAGCAGAGAACTATTGTACCCACCTCGAAGAGTCATTCGTGAGGCTCAGACAACATGGCAGGTAACACACTCAGGAGAGTCCTTGGCCTACACTGAATGCTCACTAAAAGTCAGCCACCATTACTTCCTAAGAAACCTCACTGGTTGGTGTTAAACACCATAGGTTTTTTCAAGTGGGTCCAGAGCCTTACTGCAGTCTCAGAAACAGAGTATTTCCAGATTTCCCAGAAATGTTAGGTTCTTTTTTTTTTTTTAAGATTTTATTTATTTATTTGACAGAGAGAGAGATTACAAGTAGGCAGAGAGGCAGGCAGAGAGAGAGGAGGAAGCCGGCTCCCCGCTGAGCAGAGAGCCCGATGCGGGCCTCGATCCCAGGACCCTGAGATCATGACCTGAGCCGAAGGCAGTGGCTTTAACCCACTGAGCCACCCAGGCGCCCAGAAATGTTAGGTTCTTGATGATAAACTAAAGCTGACCAGCTTTGTTTGAAAATGCTGAAATTTAATTTATAATGGGGGATAGCTCATTTGGTTACTAGAATGCTTAAGCATCTGTTCTGGGCATCCTGTTTCAGATGATGAGGATATTAGAAATTAGTGATTAAGGCTTCTTGGTGAGTATAAAATTACAAATCGCATTTTGCAGCTTTGTTGAGTGTCATGTAGCAGGCCCTGTGTTAAGACTTTTCAGACCAGGGCGCCTGGGTGGCTCAGTGGGTTAAAGCCGCTGCCTTCGGCTCAGGTCATGATCCCAGGGTCCTGGGATCGAGGCCCACATCGGGCTCTCTGCTCGGCAGGGAGCCTGCTTCCTCCTCTCTCCTCTCTCTCTGCCTGCCTCTCTGCCTACTTGTAATCTCTCTCTCTGTGTCAAATGAATAAAAAAAAAAAAAAAAAAAAAAGACTTTTCAGACCAAAGCTCTTACTGAATTTTCATAATTATTCTAGGCAGATAAGTAATTTTTAGTCACATTATACTAATGAAGAAACCAAGTTTCCTATCTCACCAAGAATCATTCAGCTAGTAAGTTTCTAAACTTCCTTCCTGCCACTTCTAAATGGAATATGGATCAGCTATGATTCTGGGGCCATACTCTATGCACAATGGGGAGAGAGTAACTGAAAGAGCATTTCGCTCCTCAATAAAGAAACTCCACCTACAGAGAGGACACATATCTAATGACCAAGAAGTTCAAATTCCTGTAAGTACTTCTTTCTTTTCCCAGATCCACACAAAATACCATTTCCCATATGGCCCACCTTCTTCTGCTGAGAACTCTTTTGGGCCTCAAGACATTTTGCCTCTTACCGTTTTGTGATGATGATATAATTTAATTCTCAAAAGGTTACTTTGTAAAGTACTTTCTGACACTAACTCTTACTCTAACAGTTTTCCCAAGGTGTGAATGTCCTATAATTTTTTTATATATATTATTTATTCATTTGACACAGAGAGAGAGATCACAAGCAAGCAGAGAGGCAGGCAGAGAGAGAGGAGGAAGCAGGCTCCCTGCTGAGCAGAGAGCCCGATGTGGGCCTCGATCCCAGGACCCTGGGATCATGATCTGAGCCGAAGGCAGCGGCTTTAACCCACTGAGCCACCCAGACGCCCAGAATGTCCTATAATTATTCTTACAGGATACCTACCCATAATTCAAGGTCCGGCTCCAAAGCCATTCCAGTATGCCTCCCTGAGGTCCCCATCCCAAAGACCCGGGCACAATGTACTGCCCGTTAGCACTCTGTATCACCATGGTGCTCCCCAAATCCTGCTCTGCCCTGTGTGTTTTTGCGTATGTGTCCTATTAGATTGAAGCCACTTGAATGCCCACCACCCAGCCACAGAGAATTTTTATTCTTCACCATCTCTAGCCCCGGGCCTTGTACTTATGAGCTACAATGACCGCCCAGCACTGACTCTGGGATATTTTGGCTATTAAAAGCATGGTAGTGAGTGCTGCTCAAGTTTCCAGCATCTTGTATGAAATCAGCATTCCAAATATGTACACTGTGCAAAAGTTATTTGACAAGTTGACTCTGCACAGCTGAGAATTTCAAGCAAACATATCTACGTCAGGCTTAGACAAAACTTGAAAAACAACAAAGCTTTGTGGAAAAAGCTTTAAATAAACCAATAATTGGGCGCCTGGGTGGCTCAGTGGGTTAAAGCCCCTGCTTTCGGCTCAGGTCATGATCTCAGCGTCCTAGGATCGAGGCCCGCATCGGGCTCTCTGCTCAGCGGGGGGCCTGCTTCCTCCTCTCCGTGTCTTTCTGCCTGCCTCTCTGCCTACTTGTAATTTCTCTCTCTGTGTCAAATAAATAAATAAAATCTTAAAAAAGAAAATAAACCAATAATTTAGAGTAACAGAGTAACAGAAAGAAATCTACGTTTTGTCAAAAACATTCTCCTTCCCAGGTATAATTTGAATTCATCTTTTGAAACATCTTAATGGATATCTGCTGAGATTAAACATCAGGTGTCACTCAAACAAAAAACTTAATCTACAGGGATGGTTATATAGGTATCACTCAATTATTTTATTAAAATCCTTTAAGGAGGGGCACCTGGGTGGCTTAATTGGTTAAGCATCAGACTCTTGATTTTGGCTCAGGTCTTGATCTCAGGGTCCTGGGATCAAGCCCCATGTAGGGCTCGCACTGGGTGTGGAACCTGCTTAAGATTCTCTCTCCTTCTCCTACCCCTCCTTCCTGCTCGGATTTTGAGTGACATTTTTCTATAATCCATACTTAGGCTTAAATTAGGCTTAAGTACATACTTTCACTTAAAAAAAAAAAGTAATCTCTACACCTAACGTGGGGCTTGAACTCATCACCCTGCGATCAAGAGTCTCATGCTCCACTGACTCAGCCAGCCAGCTTCTCCCATACTTTCACTTTTTTTTTCATAGTTTCACTTTCGAAAGAGCCAAGATTCTTAAGAATTAAGATGCAACTCCAAGTTGAAATTCAATGACTTTGGAGTCAAACCAAAATTTAAAGGAAGACATTTACCAAACCAATAAGGTATTCTATTAATCCCAAATTCAAATTTGGCTATTCCTAGTCAGCTCAGGATTGAGGACAAAAGTCACCATACCCATATGTTCTGTTTATTATGGTGATTACATATCTCACTTTGCATTTTACCATTTTACTCATTACACATATTTGAATACACTTCTATCTCATTGCTAAATCCAAGATTTTCCGTGATTAATGCTTTGTTTAGACCTGTGTACCTGTCGGCAATGTTCAGTATATCAGCAATCACGAGTATGTCTCAGAGGAATGATTCTCAAACTTTTGCAACCCAGAATAAGAAATTCATTTTTCATTAAGATACTGTACACACAAAATATGTACATATAACTGAAACAAAGTTTTCTTGAAACTAAACACATTCTGATACATTCTCCATCCTATTCAATACTATTTCATATTTTTAAGAATGCTGGTCGAGATCCACTAGGCCGATTTCATACCCTGCTATAAGGCAGTTTTTAGGAATTGATAGTATCTCAACCTGAGGACAACCATCCGAGCTCCAGACAAGTTTGTGATTATCTCCAAATTGTTTTCCAAAAATGATGCCAATCATATGAAACTCAGACATCACCTTCATTAAAATGTTGCCCCTATAATTTCAATATCCTCATTTTTGCTAATGTATACCATTCTCCTCACCATAAAATTTAACTAAAATATTAAGCTTGACCTGGGGTCCTTGGCTGACATCTTCAGCTGTGAGCTATATTCTATCCCTACATTGTCCAATGTGGTAGTCACTAATCACATATGTACGGCTACTGAGTACTTTAAATACACACAGTGAGACTGAGGAACTGAATTTTACTTTTATTTAATTTTAATTAATTTAATTTTCATTTAATTAATTTATTTTTTAAAAGATTTTATTTATTTGACAGAGAGGGGTTGGGGAGAGCCCAAGTAGGGGGAGCAGCAGGCAGAGGGAGAAGGAGAAGAAGACTCCCTGCTGAGCAAGGAGCCCGATGTGGGACTTGATTCCAGGACCCTGGGATCATGACCTGAACCGAAGGCAGACCCTTAACTGACTGAGCCACCCAGGTGCCCCAAATTAATTTAAATTTAAAAACATGTATCAAGGGGTGCCTGGGTGGCTCATTCAGTTAAGCATCTACTACCTTCGGCTCAGGTCATGATCTTGGAGTCTTGGGATCCAGCCCTGCATTGGGCTCTTTGCTCAGCAAGGAGTCTGCTTCCCCTTCTCCTTCTGCTTGCTGCTCTCCCTACCTGTGTGCACATGTTCTCTCTCTCTCTCTCTCTGTGTCAAATAAAGAAATAAAATCTTTAAAAATAAACAAATAAATAAAAATAAAGAGTGGTATTGATTCAGTTATTGAAAAACTTACATACATTTGGAACGAACTCGGTCTGTGAATCTGCTTTCTCACCTGTAAATTTTATTTTTTATTTTTATTTTATTTTTTTAAAAGATTTTATTTATTTATTTGACAGAGAGATAGCACAAGCAGGCAGAGCAGCAGACAGAGGCAGAGGGAGAAGCAGGCTCTCTGTGGAGCAGGGAGTCTGATGCAGGACTCAATCCCAGGACCCTGGGATCATGACCTGAGCCGAAGGCAGCAGCTTAACCGACTGAGCCACCCAAGGTGCCCCTCACCTGTAAATTTTAGAAAGTCTAAATATAGAGCAAGCATTTCCAATTAAAAATGTGTCCTAATTGAGATGTACTGTATTTGTCAAGTACATACCATATTTCAAAGACTTCCTTATAAAGACAAAGAATGTAAACTAGCTGATACTTTTATATATTGATTACACGTTGAAATAATATATTGATCTACTGGGTTAAGTGAACTCTATGATTAATTTCATGTTTTAAAAAGTCTTTTTTTTTAAAGATTTTTTATTTATTTGACAGAGAGAGACACAGCAAGAGTGGGAACACAAGCAGGGGGAGTGGGAAAGAGAGAAGCAGGCTTCCCGCGAGGAGGGAACCCAACGTGGGGCCTGATCCCAGGACCCTGGGATCATGACCCAAGCCGAAAGCAGACACTTAACTGACTGAGCCACCCAGGCACCCCAAAAAGCCTTTTTAACGTGATGACTAGGGAACCGAATTCTATATAGAGTTCACATTATATTTTTACTGGACATGGTTGCTCCCATGACATTGTCTTAACAGAGCCACTGTAGCCGAAGTCATGGCTTGTGGTATTCGCTTCATCCCCGACTCTTTCTTGCTCATACAAGCCTTGCTGTAGGTATTTCCTGGCTAAAGATGTTATCATTACTAAAATCAAATAAGGTAAATAGTTACTAAAGGAAATAGACATCACTTGCTTTTAAAATCAATTAGTAGGGCGCCTGGGTGCCTCAGTGGGTTAAAGCCTCTGCTTTCGGCTCAGGTCATGATCTCAGCGTCCTGGGATCGAGGCCCGCATCGGGCTCTCTGCTCAGCAGGGAGCCTGCTTCCTCCTCTCCCTGTCTCTCTGCCTGCCTCTCTGCCTACTTGTAATCTCTCTCTCTGTGTCAAATAAATAAATAAAATCTTTAAAATAAATAAATAAAATAAAATCAATTAGTAAACATCCATCTACCTTGATGTTCAGGACAAACCCCAGGGTCATGTCATCCCTTTTGGGGGTACTTCTTGATATTGAAACTAACTAGTAAGACATTACAGTAATTTTTCTAAATACTTTTATTTCTATATAGTAGTACACAGTACAGGGGCACCTGGGTGGCTCATTCGGTTAAGTTTTTTTTTTTTTTTTTTTAAAGATTTTATTTATTTATTTCACAGAGGGAGAGAGATCGCAAGGAGGCAGAGAGGCAGGCAGAGAGAGAGGGGGAAACAGGCTCCCTGCTGAGCAGAGAGCCCGATGCGGGCCTCGATCCCAGGACCCTGAGATCATGACCTGAGCCGAAAGCAGAGGCTTTAACCCACTGAGCCACCCAGGCGCCCTCGGTTAAGTTTTTGACCCTTGATTTCAGCTCAGCTCATGATCTCAGGGTAGCGAGATTGAGCCCTGCGTCTGGCTCTGTGCTCAGTGGGGAGTCTGAGATTCTCTCTCTCTCTCCCTCTCTCCCAGCTTGTGTGCTCTCTCTCTCTGAAATAAATCTTAAAAAAAGTATAGTACAAAACTTAACCATATTGTTTTAATATTTCTTCAATAAGAATAAAAAACAATTTCATAATAAGGAATTTGTTCTTAATATAGAAACAAGAAAGGTCACAAAAAATTTATGCCAGAAGGAGGATAAAGATATGACAAAGTAGATAACAAAACCACAAGAATATAAAAGAAAACAGAAGAAAAATAAATGATCAATTTTAGTCAAATGTGAGGTAATGATTCTAAGGAAGAAACAACAAACATGGATTTTTATTTATATAGAGAAAGCAGTGTTCAAATAGAAGAAATTAACTGAAATCAGGAGACATTAAGACCAAAACAACCTTGGGGCAGCTAAGCTGAATAAAAAAAGCATAATGTGTTTCTTCTTCCCCAGTCCTCCCTTCCTTAACAGGGCTCAATTCAGCACAGCTGACACATCTACAGGGCCTTTGAGTTCAAAACCCATTACCTACATCGAGGGGCACGTGGGTCGCTCATTCGGTTAAGCTTACGCCTTGGGTTATGATCCCAAGGTTCTGAGTCCCTCATCGGGTTCCCTGCTCAGGGAGGGAATCTGCTTCTCCCTCTGCTCCTCCCTGCCACTCCCACCCCCACTTGTGCTCATGCTCACACCCTCTCTCTCTCCAATAAATAAATAAAATATTTTAAAAACCCCAAACCCATTACATATATGGAAATGTCAGGTCAAGAGCCTCACTGTGGATACATCCAAGAAGGGCAAAAACAGTCACCACATTTCTCTTTGCACTCCCTCTTGGACATATACAAGTTTTACTTAAAGAAAAAAAAAATAGAAGCAAATCTCTAAAACAGTATGAGCTCAAGGACATCTTCAGATATCCAGAAACATGTATTTTTATAAATATTTTCTTTTTTAAATATATGTAAAGATTTTATTTATTTATTTGTCAGAAAGAGAGAGAGCGAGCACAAGCAGGGGGAGCAGCAGCCAGATGGAGAAGCAGGCAAGGGGGAGAAGGAGGCTCCCCGTTGAGCAAGAAGCCCAAAGGGGGACTTGATCCCGTGACCCTGAGATCATGACCTGAGCTGAAGGCAGATGCTTAACTGACTGAGCCACCCAGGTGTCCCTTAGCAATAATTTCTAACAATTTTTTTCAACTAACACTCCTTAGAAATTTTGCCTCCCTCGGGGTAACTGACTTTATGACTCAAGATGCTCCTAGACGTTAACAAGTTCTTCATCACTTACAGATAAAGGGCAGGCAAATCACAGCATAGCAAGTTATCAGTCCAACACAAGCATCTTCTTTAGTTTCACACTTAATACCACGCATGGAGGGAATCACGGTTGAGAGGAACAAATCATTTCATTAGGTTCACACATAAGTTGTGCTTCCTTGGTTTTAAATACTTCTTTGCTGTAAAACATATTGCAAGCCGACTTTCAAGCCACAACCAACAGAATGAGAACCTGAAAATACTTTTGGTTCATACCATAATGACCCCTTTTAAAACAAAAATTGTTTACTACTACATATCTACTAAATATTTTTATGGAAGCTGTCTTATTAATTTTTAAACTTCAAGTACTTTGCTATACAACTAGTAATATCAAGCAATCTATCTATACTTTAATCATTAAAACTACACATAAAACCTGGGGCGCCTGGCTGTCTCAGTTGGTGGAGCATGCGACTCTTGAACTTTTGGTTATGAGTTCAAGCCCCACAGTGGGGATGGAGAGTATTTAAAAGTAAAATCTTTAAAATATATATATATATATATATATATATACACACACACATATACATACATATATGTAACTACACATTTTGTTTTAAAAAGATAATTCGTGCTAATATAGTTGCAAGAGCAAATAGTTCATTACAATCTTCCCTTAAGAGGCCTGACCAATAGTATTATGTGAATAAAAATGCTGATTATTAACAGTAATCAACAGTTACTTAATATTTACTAAGTATCGGGAAGTATATCAAATATTTGTATATATATAAAATTTAATCCTCACACAGATCCTACAAAGTAGTTCTATAATTACATCCGTATTATAGAGAAGGAAACAGCAACAGAAAGATTAAATAGGCCAAGGTCACATAGCTAGCACCTGGCAAAGTCAGGATTCAAACTCAAAGGTCCCAACTCCAGAGCCAATACCCTTAATTACTATCATCATTTTTATATTAATTTTAAAAGTCAACCATTCTCAGAAACATATTTTTGTAAACAACAAATTGGTAGCTTAAAGGAGACAGCAATACAATTTCTAGTATCTTGAAATGTTTCTCAGATATATAAAGTTTAGAAAATAGATTAAGGCACAATAAAATAAAGCCACCAGTAAGACTAGTTACTTGCTGTATTCCTTAAACATGACAAATTCTTTTCTTTAGCCAATCCCTGTTAGAGATCATCATCAAGAATCTGACATGTACCCTTGTACATGCTAAATAATTTCTACGAGGCAGATGACAGATATCCACTGAGCCAACATCACAGCTAAAGAAGAAATAAAGGACAAGTCTCCAAACTTTGAAAGTGCACCCCTAACGAGAGGAGAAATTCCACACATGTATGCCCACTGTATACGGGTTTGTTTTTAACTTATATGGACATATCCTGGGCTAATCTATATGTATATATCCATTTTTAAATATACACGGAAATAAACATGAAGAAAGGACTGCAGAGTTCTACCTCTGGCAAGAGCAGACTAGCTCATTTCAGACAAACCATCCTGCTGATAACAAGGAACGCTGGCAGGAAGTTTCAATCTGGAGGCCAGCAGAGCGGAGCAGAGCATCTAACAGACTTGCAGACCTGGAGGAAAAACTGAAGTTCAGGGCTTGCCAAGAAAATGGGAGCCTTGGCTTTCAACTAGGACCTAAAAGGGCTCCTTGCTAGAAGAAAAGGTGAGGCTGAGATGGAGCAGCCTTCACAGGGACGAAAGGCCAACAGAGGCATCATCATTTCTGCTTGAATTGGGTTGACCTGCTCTAAGGTGGCTGCCTGCCAGCAACCTTAGTAAGTCCCCTCTGGAAGGCGAAATCCAGCAAAGGCTCAAATTATCTCCACACGTTTTCAACCATAAGGCCCAGGACATAACCTAAAATAACCAGGCATACGAGAGATCAAGATTTGACAAAAAACTGGGAAAAAAGTAGTTAACAGAAAAAGATTCATAGGAGATCCATACATTGGGAGTTAATGCACAGGATCTTTTAAGTATTGTTAAAACGTTCAGGGATTTAAATGGGAATGAGACAAAACTTCAGAAGAGAACTAGAATTGGTAATATAGTGGCAAAAGCAAATAGTTTAGTTTGCTAAAAAGCAAACTAATCACAAACAAATCCCTAGATTTGATTTTTTAAAAATCAAATATTCTATTAGATACTAGATCAGATATTCTAGATCTTAAAGACACAGTAACTGAAATTATTCCAGGTATGGAACTCAAGGGCATTTTGAGGATTTAATCTTTATTAATTTCTAATGGACTTCAGAATGAAAAAAAATAAGTGTGTGACAACTCTGAATTCATTCAAAACAGTATCTAATAACTTCTAAATCAATCCCAGAAATTTTTTATTTAAATTTATTGTCAAGGGGAAAGAGAAAAAGAACAACTCTCCCACATTCTATTTTCTGTTGTTTAAATCCAGTCACTGATATGCACTAGGCCTGGCTAGGCACACTTTACTATCGTGAACAAATCCTTCCCTTCCAAATCAGCTTCTTGCTTTACACTGATTTATGAATACTTTAGAATAGTAGACCGGATGAGAACTCATATACCCAAACTTCTAAGTTATAACTACATTAACATGCATGTATGATAACCAAATACTGTCTTTTCTACAAACAGACCAACTACGTATTTGTGCCACCATCAAGCAACCTCGGTGACTGAGGAGCTGAGATGTCGCCAAAAGGCCCAGCTGTCTTGTTTGCTTGTCTCAAGTGTCCTTGGTATTTAGTAAATAAGTGTTATTTGAGTCCCAAGGTTTATTTTGCAGATCCTAAGACAACAGACAGAACTAACACTGAACTCAATGGTAGCCATGGATAACACGGAATTATATTAAAAATATCTGCAAAAAAAAAAAAAGAAATTTTTTTTTCTGCAATTAACTTCTAACAAATGAATAAATACTGTGCTTTACTTTGCAGGGAGAGACAGCAAGACAAAAAGAAGCTGGCAAATATCTAGAATAAAACCACTGCTCCAAATCCTCAAGCATTAGTGGAAATCACTACATCATTAAATGGATCAGCAGGGATCCCGTGCAAGATTTGTAATCCTGGGGGAGGGACATGCTCAGGTTTACAAATGAGAGAAATCACTTGTGTTGATCTTAAATAATATGACGTCGCCTCTCTTTTTCCAGGGTGAGGCATGTATGGGCTGGGATAGGACAGAAAGGGCCAGCGGAGAGGGAGCGGTTAAGGAGAACAGGAGAGACAGCACAAACTGGGAGCTGGGATGGAATCCAGGAAGCAGGTGGGTCGAATTACCTTAAAGAGATGGGCCATGTTTCCCATTGCCATGGAAGGACGGTGGGGGTTGAGGGGGTGGTTTACCCTGGAGTTAAGTTAGAGGCGTTTGTGGTCTATAATGGATCTGTCTCAGGAAAATAGGGAGTAAGATATCTGCCGAAGGCGGAAACATAGAAAAGCTTAAAACAGCCCCTCAAAGACTATGGGGCTGCTGCCACAAGCCCACTGAAATTCAGTCCACTATAATGTCAGTCTCCACTTGGCCTGGTCCTATACACTGCCTTCAAGTCATGGTGCAAGCAAACCACAGAAGAGCAGCTAAAAGGAGATTCCCAACCTTCTACATGAGTGCAAAAGGATCAACAGAAGTGCTGGCATGTTTTCATGGAACAGAAAGAGATTTCTTCAGTCTCTCTCAACACCAATTTTCAGGAGTATTCTGGTTTTTCTATTCTGCACCGCTCTGCCATTGTTCTTCCTGCCTGTTGATGTGGACAAGAAAATGCAGTGTGTAAAATTCTTGCCTCTGGTTGATTTCACTTAAAGCAAATGAATTCTTCAAATCCTGGCCTACACTGTGACTGTGTGCAGACCAGCACCTCATCTCATCCCGTCACTTAGAGCTCACAGATGGCATTCACTACACTTCTGTGTTTGGCACAGTTTAGAGACACCAGAGTTCTAAAATGCCACGTCTTTTGATGAAGTCAGTTTCAAATTTCATCTTATTTCTTTGCAATTTCAGACTTTTCTGACACAGATACAGGATGAAATTCTTGGAAGACGGTCAACATACTGATTTAGTGAATCAGCAAACTTGATATGTCTCATATTAGCTCTTTTCCTGGGATTTAAAGTTTCCTCTAAGATTCCTCCAAACTCCAATAACCGATGATTCTAGTTATTAGTTCCCAAGTCCTCTGTTATTTCTTTTTTACTGCTTCAAGTCTAAAACAAGTATCACTTTCTGGTTTGTTATTATGTGAGCTGTGATCACTAGTTATCTACCTAAAAATTACAGCTCCAGGCAAACTCACACGTTTTCTTCTAGCATCTTCACTGCCTACGTTTCCTTATCTTGAAAAAACAGTGATGTGAGGTTGTCCTCTGAATGGGAACATGATGCTCCTGCCCCACATCAGGAGAATTCTGGTTCTGAACTGTTTACACAACACACCTACTAATTCTGTTTTTTTTTACCCAGTGCTCTTTGTACCCAAAAGCATACATGTGGCTGGCATTGAAGGCTTAGTAGCAGGACACAAAACAAAGCAAATAAATCTCCAAGTGGAGACTGAACCTTGACCTTAGGAGTACAGTGCTTTAACTGAGCTAGCCTAATGTTAATGTAATCATAATTGTCTCTTATGAATAAGATACACTTACTAAAAAAAAAAAAAAAAGAAAGAAAAAGATACATTTACTAGATACAGTGGGGATAGACGGAGACAGATGAGACAGCCTAGGCCAAGACCTTATATTCTAAGGTTAGTACCCAAAATATAAGAGGAATTCATACAACTCAATAGTAAAAAACAAAAACAAAAACAAAAAAACAAAAAAACCCAAATAATCTGATTTTTAAAATAGACAGAAGAGAGGCACCTGGGTGGCACAGTCGATTAAGCATCTGACTCTTGGTTTTGGCTCAAGGTCATGATCTCAGGTTCGTTAAATTGAGCCCTTTGTCAGGCTCTGTGCTCAGCACGGCATCTGCTTGAGTTTCTCTCTTTCCACCTGCCCCTCCCCCACCTTGTCTCAAATAAAACAAATAAACAAATAAAATCTTAAAAAACACACACAAAGATTTATGAAAGGCCAACAGGTATATGAAAAGATGTGCAACATCAGTAGTCATCACGGAAACGCAAATCAAAAGCACTACAAGATATCATCCCACACCTGTTAGAATGGCCCTCATCAAAAAGACAGGAGATAACAAATGCTGGTAAGGATGTGGAGAAAGGGGAACCCTTGTGCACTCTTCGTGGGAATGCAAACTGAATAGAAAACAGTATGGAGAAACCTCAAAAAGTTAAAAACAGAACTACCAAATGATTCAGCAATTCCTTATCTGGGAATATATCCAAAGGAAACGAAGAACACTGACTTGAAAAGATATCTGCACCCCCATGTTCACAGCAGCATTTTTTATAATGGCTAAGATACGGAAACAACCTAAGTATCCACAGATGAATGGATAAATTACACACACACACACACACACACACACACACACACACACACACACACAATGTCACATAATTCAGCCTTAAAAACAAAAGGAGGGGCGCCTGGGTGGCTCAGTGGGTTAAAGCCTCTGCCTTCGGCTCAGGTCATGATCTCAGGGTCCTGGGATTGAGTCCTGCATCGGGCAGTCTGCTCAGCAGGGAGCCTGCTTCCTCCTCTCTCTGCCTGCCTCTCTGCCTATTTGAAATCTCTCTCTGTCAAACAAATAAATATAATCTTTAAAAAAAAAAAAGGAAATTCTGCCCTTTGCAACAACATGGATGGACCTCAAGGGCATTACGCTAATGAAATGAACCAGACACAGAAAGGCAAATACCATAAATCATACTTATATTTGGAACCTAAAAAAACAAAAACAAAAATAAAACTCACCAGAGGAAAGATCAGACTTGTGGTTATCAGTAGTGGGGACGCAAGGAGAGGAACCGGAGGAAGGTGGCAAATGGTGCAAACTGGGGACATCACATACACAATGGTGACACTGCAGTGGGGTATGTGAGGAAGCTGTAGAGAGTGGTCCTAACAGTTCTCATCACAAGGCAAATATTCTTTTTCTTTTTTTGCCTTCTCTTTCGGTGGTATTAGTATAAGTTGACACATGCCAATTAAGCTCACTGTGACAATGACAGTGCAATATATGTAAGTCAAACCATGATGCTGTGCACCTAAAGTTTATACGGTGATGTATGTCAATTATATTTCAATAAAACTCGGGAGAGAAAGAGTTTATACTGATAGGAAATGGCTACCAACCCTGCCTAAACTTCCTTTCCCTCACAAACCTTTGCAGAGAGGAGGGGGACAAATCACAGGTGAGTTCTTTGAGAGTTCAGAGGAAGGAAAATGACTTTTACTTGTAGGGAGGGTGTAATGGGTGAATATTTAAGAATAATCTATTACAGGGACCCCTGGGTGGCTGAGCGTCCAACTCCTGGTTTCGACTTAGGTCACGACCTCAGGGTCTTGAGACTGAGCCCCCGTCGGTCTCCCTGCTCAGTGTGGGGTCTGCTTGAGATTCTCCCTCTGACTCTCTCCCCACTTGCACATGCTCTGTCTCTCTCTCTCAAATAAATCTTTTTTATTTTTATTTTATTTTTATTTTTTAAAGATTTTATTTATTCATTTGACACAGAGAAATTACAAGTAGGCAGAGAGGCAGGCAGAGAGAGAGGAGAGAGGAGGAAGCAGGCTCCCTGCCGAGCAGAGAGCCCGATGTGGGCCTCGATCCCAGGACCCTGGGATCATGACCTGAGCCGAAGGCAGCGGCTTTAACCCACTGAGCCACCCAGGCGCCCTCAAATAAATCTTTAAAAAAAAAGAAGAATATTATAGAAAAGCAGAAAAGGGGAAGAGAGATGAAACTAACAACAGAATCAAACAGCTAGACGTGCTAGATACAGAGAAATAGAGGATCCTTGTGCTAAACACAGGTAGGAAAGGATGGCAAAACCAAAGACCACCAAAAATATTCCTGACGCCACAGAGGAGAGACACCAAATACCCATGAAGGTATTGCTATGAATGAGTTATTAAATCAGCCACCCATTAGGGACATCCATTTTACACTGACCCCCCTGTGCCTGAGAAACAGACGAAAGGCACAGCTGCTGCTCATGTGAACTGGTGGGAGCTGGCCCTGGCTGGGCGTACTTATTCCTGCCTTTCTCTACAGGGCGAGTGTTGGCTCCAGAGATTCCAGCCTGAGGAGCTGCCCCGCTCATCCTCAACTCTGGTCTGTGCCATCAGCTGGGAGGGCCGATCCAGCACAGAGTGGACAGGACGTGTGAACACCATAACTCAGCTCCCACGTCTCTACCCGCACCCTAGCCCAAGTGCACAGAGAGCCAATTTCAAGAGTAGAAACAAGCATAAGCAAAATAAAATGGTGAGCAAATACAGGGTGTGTTTTCAGAACAAATTGTTGGGGGTGCCTGGGCGGCTCAGTCGTTGAGCATCTGCCTTCTGCTCGGGTCATGATCCCAGGGTCCTGGGATCAAGCCCGCATCAGCTCCCTGCTCGGCGGGAAAGCTGCTTCTCCCTCTCCCACTCCACCTGCTTGTGTTGCCTCTCTCGCTGTGTCTCTGTCTGTCAAATAAATAAATAAACTCTTTGGGGCACCTGGGTGGCTCAATGGGTTAAAGCCTCTGCCTTCGGCTCTGGTCATGATCTCAGGGTCCTGGGATCGAGCCCCACATCGGGCTCTCTGCTCAGCAGGGAGCCTGCTTCCTCCTCTCTCTCTGCCTGCCTCTCTGCCTACTTGTGATCTCTCTCTCTCTGTGTCAAATAAATAAATAAAATCTTTTTAAAAAATAAATAAAATAAATAGACTCTTAAAAGAAAAAAAGAACAAATTGTTGGACTTTGGAAAAGCGGTAGGAAAGGAGGCCGTGATGAGACTGAGAAATCAAGGTGAGGCTAGATTGTGATGACAAAGGAACTCAAACCAGGGTTTCTCATATGACCTGCTGTGGAAGAGCACCTTTTCCCCCCTTCCAGTAGACCAGGAATCGCCTACTAAAAAAAAGAAGAGGAGGGAAAAGACATGTAAAACCCAAACCCAGTATTTAAAAGTGTTATATCCAGGTACAAGGTACTCTACTGAAATGCCACGGAAGTTTCCGAACACTGTCAATTCCTGGAGCGCTTTCCCTGCGGGCAGGTAACCACTACCTGCTGGACTGTCACCAGACCATGGACGGTAATGTGAGCCGCTCTGATTCAGACTTTGTGTGGATGGGACCAACAACAGGAAAGGCCGCTGACCCAGGAGTCAGAGTGTGAGGATGTGTGCCCTACGCAGACTCTCAGACGGAGCAAGGAGGGGATGAAGGGAGCGGTGAGGTCTGCATCAGGGTGGCCGTGCTGGAAACAAGAACACGACAGAGCCCAGGGGCAGAGTTCACAGTCTGGACCACTGACTGGAGGTGGGAGGGAAGAGACAGTGGACTTTGCCGCCAGAGGTCTGGGGGACAGCAGGGCACTGGAGGAGCACACGGGACCAGGAACCGGCTGTTCTGAGCCCTCCTCCCATCCACAGCCCCTGGCTGCCTCTCCCGTCACCTCCAGGTACAGGTCGCTCTCCCCTCGAGGACTCTCTGCAGTGGGAGAAGGTAGACAACAGACAAACAGCAACCCCGACATTGTGCTTCACGGAAGCCTTTGATTTCTGTGAAGGCTCTTGTTTGTGTGAAGTCAGTAAATCTGATCATTCTCAAGCATATGTATCTAAATATTTCATCTTCTGAAAAACAGTACTTATAAAATATTAACAATTTCATTCTTGACCAATATAAAAGTTTACAATTATCTTTTTTTAAAAGATTTTATTTGTTTGACAGAGAGAGAGAGAGCACAAGCAGGGGGAGCAGCAGGCAGAGGGAGAAGGAGACTCCCCATAGACCAGGGAGCCCGATGCGGGACTTGATCCCAGGACCCTGAGATCATGACCTGAGCCAAAGTCAGACGCTTAACCAAGTGAGCCACCCAGGCACACCTACAATTATCTTAAACTTTAACCAAGAAACACGTCTACAAATTCAAGAGGTATTTAATTATAGTTGGTACCATTAAAATGACAAAAAAATAGGGCACCTAGGTGGCTCAGTTAAGCGTCTGCCTTCAGCTCAGATCATGATCCCAGAGTCCTGGGATCAAGTCCCACATCAGGGTTCTTGCTCAGCGGGGAGCCCGCTTCTCCCTTCCCCCCTGCTCATGCTCTCTCTTGCTATCTTTGTCTCTCTCTGTCAAATAAATAAAATCTTTAAAAAATGAATACATAAAATAAAAATTTGAAAAATAATATACACTGAAACAATATTCTTATCTATGATATTAGTAGATATACCATTCTCCTGCAAAACATTTCTCCTTTCTCCCTACAGAATCTGGTTCAGACACAGGGAGAAAAACTACATAAGGCAGGCCGCATAAAGCATTGAAGAGAATCAGCTAACAGCCAAGTAGTGTTTCTTTAAATGTATATCAAAGAACAGTTTATCTAACACAACTAAAGGCCAAATTTATTAATATCGTTTTGTGAAAGCATGTAAAAAATGTAAAACTATAAAATGCAGTGTCCTCTTGAGAGTACAACAGAAAAAACAGTTCTTGAAACTGAGAAAATTGGTAAAAGGCGAAGTGCTATTTTATGAGCGCTTTCCCTAGAAAGTCCTGGTAAGGTCCGTTTTAAGCACTGTTACTGTTTTTGGAGAGGGGAGAGGGCAGAGACAGAGAGGAAATCTTAAGCAGGCTCCATGCCCAGCACAGAGCGCTATGCAGGGCTCGATCTGAAGACCCTGAGATCATGACCTCAGATGAAACCAAGAGTCAGACACTTAGCAGACTGAGCCACGTAGGCACCCCGTTATTTTTTATTTAGTCCCATATCTCTGCCTTTCAAGCTCTTTCCATTTTATGTGCTTTTTTTCCCTGAGGAGGTTTTGCAGTAATTTACAATTCTACCACAGTACAAAAATAGTATTTAAAATCTGTTTCATGATCTGCCCCAACAAAATCTAAAATGGATTTATTCATGTTATTCACACTATCTTTTGTTTGATAACAAATTTCTATCAAAACAAAATCATCGTGATTCTAGATTATTTCTATTATTCTTTTCCCTATCTTATTTCTCTTTTCTCTCACCATTATCTTTATTATTCTATTAGTGGGTAAGTTCAGAATTTTCTAACTTCAAAAAGGTTGAGAAAAACACATTGTAAGATATTGAACTGTTATTTACACTATGACCTAAAACCTCAATCTTAGCATGAGATGCTATTTATGGCTGACACTCCTGTCTACAGCTAATCTCTAAAGGGAAAAAAAAAAAACTATGTATTTACTACGGGCTATGAAGAAGAAAGATATTTTGATATGGAAAGAGAATTCAACAAAACAGAAGAGAAAAGAACTTGCTGCGTATACTGTTGATCCTTGAATGACACGGACTTGAACTGCATGGGTCCACTTATATGTGGACTTTTTGATAAATAAATATAATATAGTACTATAAACCTATTTTCTCTTCCTTACGATTTTCTGTGTAATGTTATCTTTTCCCGGGCTTACTTTATTGTAAGGATATAGTACATAATATATATCACATATAAAATATGTTAATAATTTAAGTTACTAGTATGGCTTCCCATCAATAGTAGGCTATTAGCAAAAGTTCTTCGGGAGTTAAAAGTTATACTCAGATTTTTTTGACTGTGCAGGGGTTGGCTCAAGGTATTTCACACTTGGTACCTTCAGTGGCTAATCTGTACCACTTAGCTAAATAATACTAACAGCTAACACTTATTAGGCAATTAGCATGTAGTCAGACCCTGCATTTTATTTTTTAAAGATTTATTTATTTGAGAGAGAGAGGGCTTGAGCGGAAGGGGGAGGGAGAAAGGGGGAGAGAGAGAATCTCAAGCAGACGCTGCTGAGCATGGAGCCCTAAGTGGGACTCGATATCCTGACCCTGAGATCCTAATTTGAGCTGAAACCAAGAGTCTGACACTTAACCCACTGAGCCACTCAGGTGCCCCAGGCATTGTATTTTATATGCTAAGCACTGTACTTTATCTATTAGCTCATTTAATCCTCAGAATTGCCCTATGAAGGACAGAAAATTTTCCCACTTTTCAGATGCAGAAATGGAAACAAAGAAACTTAAGTAACTTGATCAAGGTCACAGAGCAAGTGACCAAGGCAGGGTTCAAACCCAGATTTCAGAGCTCACACCTTACATCTATAAGCTACAGCCTTCAAACAGAAGTTGTGCAGGGATAGTACATTACAGAGGGTGTGTGTTCTGGATGAATGAAAAATTCATTACCTTATAGATGAAGCAAAGTAGTAAAGAAATTCCTTAATTATTACCAGTGGTAAGTGATAATACCTTAACTTTTTTGGCTCTGGTTTGTATTTAAGGATAGCCTGAATTTGCGACTAAGTATGGAATGAAAAGTCAGAAATACTCTTCAACTGTGTCCCCATAGCATCTGTGCACATTGGGTGGGGGATGGGTGAACTAGGTGATGAAGATTAAGGAGGGCACTTGTGATGAGCACAGTGTATTATATGGAAGTGCTGAATCACTATATTGTTCACTTGAAACTAATATAACACTGTATGTTAACTAACTGGAATTTGAATAAAAACACTTAAAAAAGATCATTCAACTATTAAGATTCTAAAAAATTAAAGTAATTAAATTAAACTCATTAATAATAATTAAAGAGCTATTTTTATATGTGATCTTCAATAATTTAAATAAAGCCACAGGTATAATTAATATGGGGGAAAAGAAGCCCAACAAATCCTCCATAATAATGGAGACTAGAATAAATCCTGTGATCTTGGATTGGAATTAGAGGGATCACGTGAACTCATGGTTTTTAAGACGAGATACAGAAATAAATACATAGCATACATATATATATTGCCTAGTTTGTGCACTGAAAAAATCTAGAACCAATGACCCAGTGCCACTGAATATACCTAGCTCCCAGATCTTGTTTTCTAAAGACCATCCTCAGGGCGCCTGGGTGGCTCAGTCGTTAAGTGTCTGCCTTCGGCTCAGGTCATGATTCCCGGGGTCCTGGGGTCGAGCCCTGCATCGGGCCCCCTGCTCAGCAGAAAGCCTGCTTCTCCCTCACCCACTCCCCCTGCTTGTGTTCCCTCTCTCACTGTCTCTCTCTGTCAAATAAATAAAATCTTTAAAAATAATAATAATTTAAGAAAATAAAGATCACCCTCTACCAAAAGCAACCATTGATCCTTCAAGGAATGGCTGATTCCAAGACTGGGGGAAAAGGAAAGTACAAGCTAAACTTGGAATACTTTGTGGTGCAAGAAAGTCAGTAAGTCCAGAAAGACAGGGAAATGTCAAAAGGATGAAGGAAACAGCCAGAAGGGGCTCCCAACTGGCAAAATGCAGCACAATTTGAGCATCAAGATGATAGATTATAATCCACTAATAAGACAGGAATCCAAGAGCTTCTAGGTAATATATATAAATAAACAGGTAAAAAGAGACAACTCTTTCTTCAGTAGAATACCAACTAATAAATGTAGAAAGGATAATGGTTATTTAAAAAATTGCTCCTTTGCAACCATCACAGTAATAACATTCAGTCGAGAATCATTAATGGATGTCAAAATGAGTGGGGACAAGTTTCATCTGACAAACTGACCTTGAACAAGGGATTAAAGTTAAGATCACCAAAAATACAACAAACGGGTATGTGCCTCCTGATGGGATTCACGGAAAATGACATAATTCCACTTCTCTGGTGTTCTTGACAAAGATGCACAGCCTAAATCAGTCATCTGGGGACACTCTTCAAAGTAACTGCCCTGTCCTCAAAAATGTCAAGATCAATAAAGAAGAAAGACTGAGGAATATTCCAATTTAAAGGAAGCTAAGAAAACACAGTAACTAAATGCAATGTGTGAAGTGTGGGATCCTGAACTGGGAAAAAAAGATAGCTATAAAGGGTATTATTAAGACAACTGTCAAAATCTGAACATGGACTACAGAACAGAGAACAGTATTACATCAACACTGCGCTTCCAGATTCTGATAACTACACTGTGGTTCTGTAAGTCCTCATTCTTAGAAAATTCACCTTCCAATATATTTAGAACCAAAAGACATACCAGCAATGTACTCTGAATGGTTCAGTAAAAAAAGTCTGTGTAACACAAACATACACACATTTACTTACACACACAGAGCATAGAACACAATGATAAAGCAAACACGCAAACTTGAAACAGTCAGTGAATCCGTTTGAGGGATATAGGGGAATTCTTTACACTCTTCTTGCAACTTCTCTGTAAGTTTGAAACCATCTTAAAAAGTGATCCCCCATGGGTGCCTGGGTGGCTCAGGGGGTTAAGCCTCTGCGGTCAGCTCAGGTCATGATCTCAGGGTCCTGGGATCGAGTCCCGCATCGGGCTCTCTGCTCAGCGGGGGGCGGGGGGGGCCTGCTTCCTCCCCTCTCTCTGCCTGCCTCTCTGCCTACTTGTGATCTCTCTCTCTCTCTGTCAAATAAATGAATAAAATCTTTAAAAAAAAAAGTGATCCCCCAAAACCTAGTCTTTCTCTAACTTCTTTCTTTTCTGGTTACCTTTAAAAAAGGATTTTATTTTTCATGTATTTTATTTCAGATCAGTTAGTGACAAAGTCTAATTTAACATCTCCAACCTTAATAATGCATTTTGAACTATAACTTACATCTGTTCCTAAAGTATGTAAGAATGAACTATCTTTTCTAAGAATACTCAATTTGTTGTTAATTGGCAGCAGTATTTTGGGATAAATTATTTCTCAAGTACACTCCCTGAACACAGCTATAGCTAAATAACTGTATCTAATTTTAAAGAATTTCTATCTTCCCACACAACTCCTTTGTAAGTGTATTCCACTCAGAAAATTCTATTTCCAGAAAAAACTTCAGGAAAGTATTAACACAGTACAGCCACCCTCACTATATAAAATCTTCCTTGAATTATTTCCATATATAAAAAATCTTCACAGGATCTGGCAGAAATCTGGCAAAAGAAATTGAGTTTTAAAAAAGTGTGTGGCTCGTTCTGTGGGGGATGTTATCATTAGGGAAAAAAGGTCCAGACACACAGGATGTGTGAGGAAAACAGGGGGTTTGGGGGGTGCTTTCTACCCTCTGACTCTGCATCTTGATGTTGGCTTCCTCACGGTCAAGGAGTTGACAGCCTCGATGGAGAACATCTGAACAAACACATACTTGACAAGGACCCAGGACGGGACTCCAAGAAATTGGGATGGGGAATACAATATGGAGATACTGATGAAGATCTAGTCAATGTGGTTGTTACCATATCCGTGGGCAGAATTGGCTGAGGAAGAAAAGCATATAATTACAAGGACCAAACAGGACAGAAATAGCACCTGGAGGCAAATTACTCAGGGAAGGAAGCATGAGGGATGTAAATGGATGTTTTGAACTAAAAAAAATTTTTAATGCTATGAAGAAACCTGCAGAAAGACACCAATGTTCTCAAAATTAAATCCATATATAATGTGCTCACTTTTTAGAAAACAGTAATTCAAATAGGAGCAGTAGAAAAGGGACCAAAAAAATTGCTTCTTTGGGTATGGGGTCAATCAAATATTTAAAGGTCTATTATGTGCAAAGTACTGTAACAGTTAATAGACTCCATTTAGGAAGATAGAGAAAGATGTCTGAAAATTAGGCATTGGTGCCCTTGAATTAGTGTTTGCAAGTCAGAGAACACCTTTACCACTGTTCCTACCTTTCTCTGTCATTTTTTTTTTAAGATTTTATTTATTTATTTGACAGAGAGAGATTACAAGTAGGCAGAGAGGCAGGCAGAGAGAGAGGAGGAAGCAGGCTCCCTGCTGCGAGCAGGGAGCCCAATGCGGGCCTCAATCCTGGGACCCTGAGATCATGACCTGAGCTGAAGGCAGAGGCTTTAACCCACTGAGCCACCTAGGTACCCTCTCTGTATCCTTTTAAACGAAGGTATATAAAAAAGGCATGTTGGTAAATGGGCAAGTCCTATGTTCCTGATGGTGGAAAAATGTTCAGGGATTAATTTTAGTTTACCAAAAAAAAATTTTTTTTTCAATATTTTTTTGAATATTTATTTGCAAGAGAGAGGGAGGGAGAGAGTGTGTACCCACGTGCCCACACACCTAGGGCGGGGGTGGGGGGTGGGGAGGGGCAGAGGAAGGGAGAAACAGAGTCCCAAGCAGACTTGCACTGAGCGCAGAGCCCCACGGGGTCCACCTCATGCAACTGAGACCATGATCAGAGTGGAAATCAAAAATTGGATGCTTAACCAACTGCACCACCCAGGCACCCGCAGATTTCCATATGTTTGTGCATTCATTTCTTTTCTGAGGAATATACTTTAAGTGTTACAAAAGTCTTATTATTTACATGTCAAGAATGAAATCCACATTTAGGCCTCAAAAGTAGATGGCCATTTTTTTTTAAGATGTTATTTATCTATTTGAGAGCGCACGACCCGGTGGGGAAGGGGGACAGGCAGAGGGAGAAACAGACTCTCCACCCAGCATGGACCCCAAAACGGGGCTGGATCTCACCACCCTGAGATCATGACCTCAGCCAAAACCAACAGTGGCAGTTCACCTGAGGGAGCCACTCAGGCACCCCTGACCGGTTGGTTTTTTTAATGCAAGGAAAGCATCACTAAACAGGCAACTGCTAATATTAAATCTTAATTTAAAAATTAAGAAATTCAGTACAGTTTATTACTGTATTCCAGAATATAATCCCCCGTCATTCCTAAGTACCGGAAGTTCCACTTCAAATGAAGTGAAGACTAGAGGCAGAATGGAACAAAATGAAGCGAGGTTCTGATTTTGGACTCTTTCCCTCTTCCATTTGAAAACAGGCACCTGGGGCGCCTGGATGGCTCAGTGGGTTAAGCCTCTGCCTTCAGCTCAGGTCATGATCTCGGGGTCCTGGGACCAAGCCCCGGCATCGGGCTCCCTGCTCAGTGGGGAGCCTGCTTCCCCCTCTCCCTCTGCCTGCCTCTCTGCCTACTTGGGATCACTCTCTTAAATAAATAAGTAAAAATTTAAAAAAAGAAAAGAAAACAAGTCACCTGTACTTATCAGTTGGGTAACTGTCCTCAAATTAGCTCAGCTGTAGGAGCCTTGATTTCTTTGTTTTAAGAATGAGATGAGGTGACGTATGGGAGACTACTAAGGTCATCCATAAAGATAAATTAAGACCGCTCTGGTAAATAGTCGCTGGGGGTAGAAGCAGTCATAAAATCCTGTCCTAAGTGGAAATCTACTTGTATTTACTCTGCTTAGGGCTCCGTGTGATTTCCAAATCTGAGCGTTGGTGTTTTATCAATTTTGGTAAACCACCAGTATATCCTTAAAGATTGTCTCTCCCCACTGACATTACTCTCCTCCTCTGTAACTTCTGTTGGATGTACATTAGGTTTTCTTTATCATCTTCATCACTCAACCTCTCTTTTGTAATTTCTCTTTATATTTTTGTGCTGTAAACAGGGACTTGAATTCATAATCAAAATTCACAACATCCCGGGATGACTGGGGGGCTCAATAGGTTGAGTGACAGTTTCTTGATTTCAGCTCAGATCATGATCCCAGGGTCCTGGGATTGAGCCTCTCATTGGGTTCCTGCTCCGTGGGGAGTCTGCTTCTCCCTCTCCCTTTGCCCCTCCCCACTCTCTCTCTCTCTCAAATAAATCTTTAAAAAAAATATTCACAATATCCAGTTAAGTACTTCTTTCTTTAGCTGTGTATAATTTGCTACTTAATTTGTCCATTCAGGGTGCCTGGGTGGCTCAGTTGGTTAAGCAGCTGCCTTCAGCTCAGGTCATGACCCCAGACTCCCGGGATTGGGTCCCACGTCAACCTTCCTGCTCAGCAAGGAGTCTACTTCTCCCTCTAACCCTCCCCCCTCTCGTGCCTTCTCTCCCCCTCTCTCTCTCAAATAAATTTTAAAAATATTGTCCATTCAGCTTATTTCTGTGACTATCTTTTAGTTCCAGAAGACACATAGAGTACTATTAAAATGTCTTTAATTTTTTTATACGATCTTCTTCCGTGTTTCATATCCCACAGTTTTAAAGTCAGAAAATGCTCATTCTTTTAAATTCTTGGGACTCTAAATGTGTTGCTTGTTGTTTCTGTCGATTCTTACTCATGGTGGATTATTTTGTAATTTTGAGATTTTATAATTTTTTTGTAATTTTGAGCAGTGAAGGGCTTCACTGGTGGGAATTTTGCATAGGCTGATTTAGGATCACTAGTGCGAGACTGCTTTTGCTTTTTGCCAGGCCTCCAGCCAGGGCCAGTTTTTCTATTAATTCTCAGCTGAGGAAAGCATTCATATGAATCCCAAACCTCAGGGTTAATAGACCTACAGTTAAAACGTCTCAGGGAAGCCACTGTCTTCAACATAATGTCAAGACAGAAACGGAAAAACTTACCCTTTGCTATCAGACAGATTACAGCCCCCAACCCCCAGTCCATCAAGGGTCCTGGCTATATGCAGAGCTCTCAGCACCAATGCCGTATTTGTCTCAGTCCTGACAGCCTCCTTTTCTGTCCCCATGTGAGAGTTAAAAGTCAAGCCCAGTGGCGGCACCTGGGTGGCTCAGTCGGCTAAGCATCCAACTCCATTTCGGCTCAGGTCTTGATCTCAGGGTCATGAGTTCAAGCCCCACTTTGGGCTCCACCCTATGGGTGGAGCCTACTTTAAAAAAAAAAAAAAGGAAAATCAAGCCCATTGGATAGCTGCCCCCACCCTGTTCTCCTAAAAGAGCTCTTGATAATACGTAATATTTATTGAACATTTAATGAATACCAGGTACTGTGCTCACACTTTACACTTTATTTCATTTCATTCCCATAGAAACCTTACTATTTTTCTTATAGATGAGGAAACAAAGACATAAGTAACTGACTCTAGTTTTTGTAGCAAGTAAGTAGCAGAATAGAGATCTGAACCTAAATTCTATGTGAATCTGGAGTGTGCCCTGTTAATTACCATGAGTGTGCCCTGTTAATTACCATGCACTGCCACTTTTTAGAACTTCTTCCTAGTTCCTAGGCCAGTGCTAAATGCAAGACAGTCAGTCAAGGACTGTCTGCTGAAGGAACACATTCTCCTTCAGTCTGTAAGTCTGGGGAAACCCTGAGAATAATCAGGTATTGGCAGATTGCTAAGAGCAGAGATAACACTGAATGGCACTTTCAGTCATGCTTTATATGCTAATTGTAATATTAGAACACCTGTCTTGTTGACTGCTCGTGCAAATGAATTTTTTAGTGATAGCAAGACACATGACATCGTGTTCAGTAATTGTTACAACTGTCACCATCATCAACAGGACAGAACCCCTCTCTGAGAAGAACCTGTAAGCTACTGGAGACTACACATACAAGACCTGGTAGGCAGCAAGACCTGATTAATGAATATTTAATAGAGTAAAGAGGAAAGAGTAAAAGCTGATTGAGGATCTGCAAAGTCAAAGGATGATAAATGTGCCCTTTTTGGTAACACCAATTCTCTCCAAAAATCAGGGGGTGGGGGGAAGGCAGACACTATTTTTTGTTATAACAGAGGTTATAGAGCAGACAAAAAAAAAATACAAAATTCCAAAAAAAGTCTTTAGGTTCAAATACATGACATCATAGAATGTTTGCTGTCAGGAGTCAGCATTGCAACAGAGTACAAGAATAGAAGGGGATGTTTACACAGGGCTCACTGTGCAACACATACATTACCTCATAGCCTCACGATGCTTCTGTTGGGTGGTCATTATTAGAGCCTCCAGTTTATGGGGAACAAACCCATGCATTGATAGGTTAAACAGCTCATTGGAGGTCAAACAACTGTGGGAATTGAGGCTCAAACCTAGGCTAAGGGGCTCAAAACTGTGTGCCAGGGCCACACAGATGGTGGAATTGGAGTTAGGCACTGAAGAGGAAGCTTTAGGACAAGTCGAGAGAAGGAAAGGAAATTGTGAGTCTTTCTTATCTGGCCTTAGAAAAGTCCAGAGGTAGTTTGAGATACTAGGTGATATAAATTCTACATGACACATTTTCAAAAATGTATTTTTTAAAAAATGTATTTAAATGAAAGCAGCACTATAGTTTAAAAAGTATCTAGTGGATATGGTCTTGTGTTGGCTTATTTATTGCTTCAGGATTTTCCATGAGTTATTTCATGCATGAAGATTATTCCCCCGAGTGGAATTTAAGGGTCTGAAGTAAGAGAATGTGTTACTTCTTGCGCCCTCCACAGAGACTGAGGCACTCGATAGGTGTTTATAAACGCTTGCTCAACTGGACTTAAATACTAATGTCTCTCTTTCATTACCTCTTAGCCAAGGAAAAAAATGCTCACATCATTTTAAGTGATGTGTGTGTTGTTAAATAAATTCTAAACAGAGGTTTAGAATTTATTTAACAACGAAAAAACCAGAAATATTATCTGGTAGGAAACAGACGTAGAGGAGAAACTCCAAACAGAGACTATTTTTGTCTCTGAAGGATGAAATATGATAAGAACAAGTCAGCAAATTCCAAAAAAGAAGTATGAATTAGTAAAAACAACAAAAGTCAACAAAATTAAATGGGCTTACTGTACTTTCTGACCTAGAAAAGTTTTGAGACTGTAATTATAAATCCTTGCTACTCATGTTATGCAAATTAAAGAAGGTTAAATATTCGAAGAAAATATAGAAGAACTGTTAATTTTTTTCCGAAGATAGAAATTAGACAGATGGAACCAGACCAACATCAAATTTACTTTAAACTAACTTATCCGGTTCTTTTTCTTCAACTACAATTTTACTAGAAAGGTTCACCTTCTCACATTATTGACTGGCTTTCTCCACGAGAGGAAAAACATAAAAGATCATTCCATGCACATTTAAAAGGCAAAATGAAGGGCGCCTGGGTGGCTCAGTCCTTGGGCTTCTGCCTTCGGCTCAGGTCATGGACCCAGGGTCTTGGGATTGTCAAAACCCGCGTCAGGCTACCTGCTCAGCGGGAAGCCTGCTTCTCCCTCTCCCACTCCCCCTGCTTGTGTTCCCTCTCTCCCTGTGTCTCTCTCTGTCAAATAATAAATAAAATATTAAAAAAATAATAAGAAATAAAATAAAATAAAATTGTGGTTGGAGTACAGGATCTCACCCATACTACTGAGTTTGGAAGTAACCTGAACCCACAGTTCAGTTCAAAAATGATCCAGAAAAGGGTCAGAGGGTCTACAAAGAGAATTAGCACAAGGAGATAAAAGCAGGAGGGGGGAGGAAGTAATGTAGTGGCAGAAAAGCTACAAAGTCAAAAACAGTGTGATAGGATTTCTCTGTGCTACTTAAGCCATTATTTCATGTGAATTACCAATTCTGAAAAGGTTTTAACCACAAAAATATTTGCACCTTAATGATTTCCATAGTATATGCTTTTTTTCTTTACTGAAAGGACGATGTCCACTTCAGCAACCCTCAGAGAAAGCAGTAACTTGGCAGTATCCCATTAAAAAAGAGACAGCGGGCTATTTTCTAAAAAAGTAAAAACCAAAATCAATCTTTTCAACTTTTTGAAGTAAAAAAGTTACTTTACTTGTTTCTTGTCAGAACAAGACTTCAAATGTTTCCACGCTGGTGCTCCTTTGAATTCTGAAGGCCATGTTTTCATGGTTTCCTAAAGGCAAAGTTAATGTCATTTATGAACATAGTTTACTGAGTGCCTACAAAGTACATAATGCCTGGCTCTGTGCAGTGTATGTAGGGGCAGAAGGGAGGAGGGGAATGGGATAAAAAAGTGTTAAAAAGAAAACCACAGGCCCCAAACAGCTTCACTTAGGCCAAGTTGCCAAACTGGGGCTTAATAACCTAACCTACCTGCAGTTCCAACCTTCCCTAGAGATGTAGTCTTAACTGTCATCAGGAATTTTCTGGTCAGTGCTAAGGAGACAATCTATCCCCCAAAGGAAGATGAGGTAATCCACTAATAAGGCCCTTACACTAAAAAAAAAAAAAAAAGACCCTTATGTTCCCCCAAAAAGGAGACCTCACCTGAGATAATGCTTTCTTCTGTTTATGACTTCCTTGTCCTGCTTTTTAAAGCCTTTCCCATCTGCAGCCCTTTGGAGCTTCCCTTGACTTGCTAGGTGGGATGGTGCCTGATTCTTAAGTAATGTTATAAAGCCAATTAGATTTTCAAATTTACTAGATTGAATTTTTTTAATCAAGGAAATAAGAGGTGTAACCTGAGTCCAAGACTACTCACTCTATTTGAGGAGACAAAGCACATGCACAAGAAACAACAGTAAAAGACAAGCTATTAGGAGCTGCTGAGAGTCAGGGAAAAGAAGTGATAAAGCAGAAATAACACGGGGCTGCGAGTAGTAAAATTGGCATTCTAATCCAAGCCCTGTTCACAACTTGTTGAAAAGTTTGGGCAAGACACCTCTCTGAGGCTTAATTTCCTCAGCAATAAAAACATGGGCCCTTTCAACTGTAACTATTTATGACATATTTTTCTTGAATGGTTTTACTTAAAAAAGTAATAATAATAATTGATGGTCCTTAAGCAGATATCTTATTTTCACTTATAATCCCAAAGATGTAAAAACAGAATTTTTATGTGCTTATAACTCCAATATGACTATTAAACCAAAACAAATTTGAAAATTAATAAAAGCAAAAAAAACCTCAATAAAATTAAGATAGCATCAATTTAATGATGCTCGCTGCTCTGTAAAAATTCAATTTCTGATCATAACTTGAATATGATTTATCAACTGTGATGACCTTGAATAAGCTTATATTATTTTCTTGTAGCTCATCAAAATGAACATTCTAATAAATTCACTTTATTCCTTTTTGCACTTCTCTGTATTTTATACATCTTCTGTGATAAACATGAATTTTTTCCAATTGAATTTTTAAAAATCATAGCTTTATTGAGATATAATTCACATTCCTGTACAATTTACACATTTAAAATGTACAATTCAACAGTTTTTGGTATATTCACAAAGTTGTGCAACTCTGTCACAATAAATATTAGAATATTTCATCATCATCATCCCAGAAAGGATGGGACTCTCTCATACCCATATACCCAATAAGAGTCACTTTATAGTAACTTTCACTTTATAGCTCCCTCTCCCCCAACCCCAGGCAACCACTGAATCACGAATCTACTTTGTCTCCTTGGATTTGCCTATTCTTAATATTTCAGATATTTCAGATAAATAGAATCATACACTATGTGGTCTTTTGGGACTGGCTTCTTTTGTTTAGCATAATGTTTTCAAGATATATCTATGTGATAACATATTATCAATACTTCTTTTATTGCCAAAAAATATTCCGTTGTATCAACATACCACATCTTATCCACTGATCAGCTGATGGACATTTGAGTTGTTTCTACTTTTTGGCTATTGTGAATAATGTTGATAGAATCATTCCCATACAAGTCTTTCTTTATTCTTTTTTCTTTGAACATCTGCTTTCAGTTCTTTTCAGTATATACCTAGAAGTGGAACTGCTGGGTCATATGGTAATTTGATGTTTAAGTTATTGAGAAACCACATTTTTCACAGTTGTAGTATCATTTGATATTCCCACCAGCAATGAGTAAGGGTTCCAATTTCTTCATCTCAAGGTATGAAGTATTATCTCATTGTGGTTTTGATTTGAATTTCCCTGATGGCTTTCCATGTGTTTACTGGCCACTTGCCTATCTTTTTTGGAGAAAGATCTATTCAGATACTTTGCCCATTTTTAAACTGGATTATTTGTCTTTCCATGGAGTTGTAAGTTGCATTATTTTTATATTCAGAAAACACACGTAGGGGCGTCTGGCTTGCTCAGTCAGTACAGCACACGACTCTTGATCTTGGGGTTGTAAGTTCCAGCCCTATGTTGGGTGTAGAGATTACTTAAAAATAAAGTCTTTAAAAAAAAGAAAGAAAAAAAAACTTTCAAAAGCCTTGAACATATGCTAATTTTTTTCTTTTTAATCACTAGGAATGTGATAAGGTTAATATAAACATTGAGAGTTATATTAGTAAAGAAACCTTCCCCATTCCTGATAAATTCCTTTACTCACCTCTGGGGAGGCAGACTCCTTTATCTGTTTGGTAAATTTGGTAATAACTAAGCTTGGTGGGCTCAGCCACCTTCTTTCTTCCTCAAGTGAGCCTGCCTGCAGAGAACAGACTCTGCTGTGCTCTGTTGTTTTAACTGGGCAGGCACCTGGACAGGAAAAGAGACGGAGGAGATTAAGAATGAATCAAAATATTAGATAGATGGACAAGAAGGACAGGTAGAATGAGACAGGCACTTCAACACAGGTACAAAAACCAGGAGTTTTTAGAGGAAACTGTGACTGTTTGTCTGGCTGGGGAAAGCAAGGGGTAGCTGGAGGCCTCCTGAACTCATTACTGTCCCAATTTCAGCTCAAATCCCAACTCCCAAGCCTTGTTACCAGTCTCTCAGCAACCCATCTCTCTGACTTTATTCCCTACTAGTCTTCTATAAAACATCTTCCCTGACTACAATGGGCAACTTATTTACCTCTAAATTAAGGATTTTTAAAAACGAGATATGTAATACTGGTAAGGGTTCAATGAAACACACATTGAAACAGGTTGCCTAATTTGAATGTAAGCTGGCACAACTTATCAGAAAATAACTTCACAATATGTAGCAAGAATATCAAAATAGTTAAGACCTAGTAGTTTTATTTCTGAAGATTGATGGTAAAGCAATACTCTGAATACCAACAAAAAAAGATGAAAAGAAAGGGGGAAGGGATCCTCTATGCACAAAGAGGGACATGAAGGGATTCTTTTAAAGGCTTATTTTGTTCCAGGAACCGCTCCACATAATTCTATACACATTACTTCAGTTAATCTTTGTAACGCCAATGAAGTATTATTTCCCCCATTTACACATGCAAAAACTAATGGGTAAGGTGGTTCAAGAGTTTGTACAAGGTGTCTGTGGCAGTGAAAAACTGGAAACAATCTAAATGTTCAATAAGAGAGGAGCAACTAAGTAAATTAGCCTCTACTCCAAGTGTTACAAAGTCACAAAATAGGTACACTATGAATCTATGATAAAATGAGTAAAGTATGGGCACCTGGGTGGCTCAGTGGGTTAAAGCCTCTGCCTTCGGCTCAGGTCATGATCTCAGGGTCCTGGGATCGAGGCCCGCATCGGGCTCCCTGCTCAGTGGGGAGCCTGCTTTCTCCTCTCTCTGCCTGCCTCTCTGCCTACTTGTGATCTGATCTCTCTCTGTGTGTCAAATAAATAAATAAAATCTTTAAAAAAAATGAGTAAAGTAGAATCTGAAACAAATTATAGATAGGATCTCAACTGTGTTTACACATACTGCAGAGACTGAAAGTAAATACACAAAACTGCTACCAGTTCCTTTTCTTGGTCAATGGGAGAACAAGTGATTTTTTTTTTGTACTTTTCTATATTTTGTATATTTAAAGATGTATTTTTATACTCAAAATAGTTTTTTTTAAAAGTTGAATCACAGGATGTCTGAGTGGCTCAGCTGGTTAAGTATGTGACTCTTGGTTTCAGCTCAGGTCATACTCTCAGGGTCATGATATTGAGCCCCATGTTGGGTTCCACATTCAGCACAGAGAGTCTGCCTCTCTCCCTCTTCCTCTGCCCCTCCCCTCTGCTTGCACACATATGTGCTCTCTCTCAAATAAATTTTTAAAAAATCTTAAAAAAAAAAAGTTGAATCAGGGGCACTTGGGTGGTTCAGTTGGTTAAGTGTCCAACTCTTGGATTCAGCTCAGGTCATGACCTCAGGGTCCTGGGATCAAGTCCCACATAGGCTCCACACTCAGTGAGGAGTCCACTTGATTTCTGTCTCTCCCTCTCCCTCTTCCCTTCCCCTTTGGCTCTCTCTCATGTGCACTCTCTCTAAAATAAATACAATGTTTAAAAAAGTAGAATCAACACATATTTTTTAAAAATCACTAATGTTACCATTAATTTAAATATTAATACTGTTCACCTCTTGAAAAGAAAATAATACAAGTAAATACAAGGTTATCACAAAAGTTTAGCAAATTTAAAACAGAACACACCATTTACTAAGTGCTTTCGGTACACTACACACCCTGGAAGGTAATCACTTTGACACACATTATCTCATGTAATACATTGTGGGTTTTCTTCCTTTTGGGATGTGTTTATCCATCACTTCAGAAGACAGCCGTTGCTTTATTTGTTCTATTTTAGAACCATCAAAGAGTTGTCTGATATATTTGCCAATAACCCAGAGAAACAGGAGTTTCTACAAAGCCATTTTTCAAGGGCACAAAGTAAAGACCTCTACCGAGGAACTTCACAGATCTTAGAAATGAATTCATCTCAACTGTTATAGAATCTGTCCCTGTATATTTACTGAATCCTAAGTCAAAAAGGTGTCATTTGATATTCTGATAAAATTCCACACAATATTTACTGAATTAATTATAAATTATACTAAACGACAAAAGTTTTCCATGTATTTTTCTTTTCCTGTCTAAAAATTAAAACCAAATCTACATAAAGCTGCTCATGACATTAAGAGTCAAAATTATGTAAATATACTTGTGATGTGTATTTTTCATCAAATATTTAGGTGAAAACTCTGATTTCCACTGCTTTTCTCAAGTACTTAGTGCAATATGGCTCATCTATTGGCTCAAACATTAGCCATTAAACTGACAGGACCTAATGCTATGTTTGGATTTATTCACAAGCCACCATATTTAAAAATTATTCACCAAAATGTGTATGAATGTTGTAATGTGTCCATACACATGTATGCTGTAATGTGTAGGTTCATATGGATTATCAGTAACATTAAGTAATGAACTCAACTAGGAGAAAGAACATAACCCATACAGCACCAAACACAATTTTAACACTATTTTTAAATCACAAAACCTAAGCCAAGAGTTCTCTAGCTTAGTTTCTATTCTTCTTTTGAACAAGAAGTAAAAACTCATTAATTCTGTCATTTCTGAAGTTATTAGGAAAATCTCAAAATGAGTTCAGGCCGAAATATTTACTCTTAATTAAGGCTCTCACATCTCACACAGCCCTTTCAATCCATCCCGCATACCAGAGGCAGATTTCTCTCTTGAAAATGAGTACCTTTGTGTTTTACAATAAAAACAGTGACTTGATACACTTGGGGAATGACGACCCATGGTGACATCGTCCTGTCTGGCCAGTGCGGCCGGTATCTCCTCAGTCTTACGTTGTTACTGGCACCAAAACAATCTCTGCATCTCAGGTGAGCCCCCAACATCTCCAGCAGGCCACTCCCAATGTCCCATGATCTGGCTCTCAGTTCCTGCCCCTCCATACTGTCCATGGCTTGCTGCGGCCACCCCTTCCACCATTACCCAGTCCAAGTACATCAAAACTCCAGAGTCTTGCATTTTTGTCTGGCCTGATAGTGACATGCTGATTTATATCTAGAGCATATTGAAAGTTAATAGAAAGGCAGGAAGAGAGACAGGTGTAAAAGTGAATATGCTTTCTCTTAGTTATTCAAGACAATGTATTTTGATGGGGTTTTAGGAAAAGAAAGAATGCCAGAGCAAGGCAGTTTACTCAAGGTTGCAAATTCTAAAAAGATAAACCAATAGAAAAAAAAATTGCACTAGAGAAGGATACTTTAGGATACTTAAAAGATTACTGGTAGAATATGATGTTCCCCAAAGATGTTTCATTTCAGTGGTGAATAGTCCCTGAAGAAAACATATACAATAAAAAGAAATACTATTAAATATGCTCTAGTATGGACCATGTCTGTGTACTCAAAGTATACTTGTACTCACTTTCTTCCTTACAAATCCATCCAACATCTTAAGTAGGATGAGAGACCAGTGGATTCTGACTCTAAATTAAAACTTCTGTTTAGGGCGCCTGGGTGGCTCAGTGGGTTAGAGCCTCTGCTTTCGGCTCAGGTCATGATCTCAGGGTCCTGGGATCGAGGCCCACATTGGGCTCTCTGCTCAGCGGGGAGCCTGCTTCCTCCTCTCCCTGTCTCTCTGCCTGCCTCTCTGCCTACTTGTAATCTCTCTGTGTCAAATAAATAAAATCTTAAAAAAAAAACACTTCTGTTTAACCTTAATTATGGAAAAAACACTAGCGGCACTTGGGTGGCTCAGTCGGTTAAGCATCTGCCTTCAGCTCAGGTCATGATCCCAGGGTCCTGGGATTGAGCCCCACATGGGGCTTCCTGCTCAGCGGGGAGTCTGGTTCTCCCTCTGCCTTCTCCCTTGGCTTGTGCTCTCTCTTTCTCTCTCTCAAATAAATAAAATCTTTAAAAAAGAAAAAAGAAAAACTACTAATTTTTGAATAACCATGTTTTCCTTAAGTTAAAATTTACCTTTTCTCTTTGGAGCATGATTACTTTTGTAACAGAGAAAGAAGGAGAGAAAAGAGGGAAGGAGTAAGGTTTGTACTGCTCCCCCACTTCAAGTCTATAATTAACCATGACCTGTTCTGACTTTTGAACCTTCCATAGAAGATAGAAGAATAGAAACCAAAACGTGAGGTAAGGCAGAAAAAGTCTGGGGACATTCTGGATATCTTTTCACATATTCTGAAGAGCTAGAACAGAATGGAAACTCTCTAGCAAAGGCTAGACAAAGTACAAAGTACTACACAAGTGCATGGAAGTTTTAGTTATAAGACAGACATTCTTAGAATATTTGTTTCCTCAGCCCCGGTAAGTGTTCCTGGAACAGAATTTTTGCTCATGTTTTGCGCACATAGAAATATACTCTCTGAAGCTGGCAGGGAAGGCAAGCCATTCTGACAAAGGTCAAAGCCCTGTTGGGGTCACTGGGGGAATGCCTACGTTTTCCCCAGGTAACAGCTGAGAAAGGACAAAAAGCCGGTAGGCATCAAAATCCACAAAATTATAATTAAACAAGAGGCCATGTGATATAATTAAAAACCACCTCCTGGGCACCTGGGTGGCTCAGTGGGTTAAAGCCGCTGCCTTCGGCTCAGGTCATGATCCCAGGGTCCTGCGATCGAGGCCCACATTGGGCTCTCTGCTCAGCGGGGAGCCTGCTTCCTCCTCTCTCCTCTCTCTCTGCCTGCCTCTCTGCCTACTTGTGATCTCTCTCTCTGTGTCAAATGAATAAATAAAATCTTTAAAATAAATAAAATAAATAAAATAAAAACCACCTCCTGAATTAAATGCTGTTATACTTTAGGTGAATGTGAAACATTTTTCTCTGGCTTGTGAAAATATGAGCTTTGGTGGATAGAAGACCTAGGAGATGAATTTTTGAGATAGAGTTCAGATGTAAGACTAAGAAGAGAAACCATGTTTTTCTCTCCTCATTCACAAAACTTGTTATTATAGAATTAAAATAAGGAAGTCACATGACCTTGTCGCTAATTTTGTCTCTTTACAGTGTTTTCCCAATGCTATAGGCATAGCTCAAATTGGGATGGTAAAGAACTCTACAACAATTTTTTTTTTAAACTGTTGGAGCAAAAGGAAGTGATTACTTTGTAAGGTGTTGAAGAAGAGAAAGCCTGGTGACTGAATTTGGTTTAATAAGTCACAAATGAGTATAAAGCCTTTTCCAGGAAACCAAATTTCATAATTTACTGATCAGCATAGTTTCCACAAACTTCAACTGACTTGAACTTGAGGGAGAAAATCATTATTACTTGGTAGGAACCCTTTTAAGACCTAAGTTAAGTACACCATCTTCATGCTCCACAAGCAGGGGGAAAAGAAAAACTGAAGGAAGTAAACTCCACTAGGTGCCAGTAAATAAAATACATTTTCACAAAAATAAGGTCTCTGAGGGACACCTGGGTGGCTCAGTCATTAAGCATCTGCCTTTGGCTCAGGTCATCATCCCAGGGTCCTGGGATGGAGCAGAGCATGAGCCCCACACAGGAGCCCCCTGCTCAGCAGTAGGGGGCGGGGGGGTCTCCTCCCCCTCCCACTCCTTCTGCTTGTGTTTCCCCTCTCCCTGTCTCTCTGTCAAGTAAATAAATAAAATCTTAAAAAAAAAGTTCTCATTGAAAAATCTTAAGCAATATTTTTCGGTTCATCTAAACTTTTTAAAGATTTAACTGTACCGTTTTTTTGTTGTTTTTGTTTTTGTTTTTTTTTAAGATTTTATTTATTTGACACACAGAGAGAGATCAGATCACAAGTCGGCAGAGAGGCAAGCAGAGAGAGAGGAGGAAGCAGGCTCCACGCTGAGCAGAGAGCCCAATGCGGCCTCGATCCCAGGACCCTGAGATCATGACCTGAGCTGAAAGCAGAGGCTTTAACCCACTGAGCCACCCAGGCGCCCTTAACTGTACAGTTTCAATACCTGCAAAAGAGAAAAATAGCAAGAAAAGCAATGTATGCATAAATTAAAAATGTAAGTGGTATGCTCTGAAATACTCAGAAACAACAGCATTCTGTATCTTATCGTAAAGCTCACATATTTTAAGGAAATTATTTCAAAGTCTCTAGTATAGAAGATGCTTTAAAATGTTAGTTTGCCTTCATTCTAATTAAAAAACCACAGCCACTGAATGCACTGAGTTTTCCAGATGCATTTAACATATCAAAAAAACAGTAATTATTCAGTTAGGTAGCAGTCTTCCAGGAAAAACAGGCTAAGTATTCTCATGAGAATTTAACAGATATAACAATTAGAAAATATTGCTAATTCCTAAAATCGCCTAAGTACTGTCATTTAAAATGTCAAAAGACCAAATGTCAATAAAGGTGACAATATTTGTCGTTTACTGTTTTAGCATTATTCCGACAGTCAAACGGAAAAATGAACTTAAATTTGTCAATATTCTGACAGACACATTACTATCTTTCCTTTCCACATGGCTAATGAAGATGAAAAACAGGAAGTTCTAAGAGATGGCAGGGAGGAGCAGGGTGTTACTACTAAGTTTCCATCTCTAAATATGTTAAAGAGCAGAATCTCACAACTGTGACTGAACAATTAAAGAAATCTCAAGCTATCATAAGATTCAGAAAAGTTTTACATGACGTATTTTTTTTAGATTGTTCAGACATGATTTTCCTTTTTCTTTTATTGAGGTATAATCAACTAGTGATGAACTTCTTTAAAAATATTACAAATAAATTATTTCAAATGCATGGAAAACAAAAGTATTCCCTGGTTAAAAGGAAATATAATTTCCCCCAAGGGAATGATTTCTAAATAAACAAAAAGCCTATATTTGTGTGAATCTTCAGGGCTCCAGAGAGAATGCTCTGCAACGGTTTCTTTTTTTTTTTTTTTTTTTTTT
>LNAC01000451.1:1314777-1326414 GCA_002007465.1 Ailurus styani | reverse complement strand
CGATGCGGGCCTCGATCCCAGGACCCTGAGATCATGACCTGAGCCGAAAGCAGAGGCTTTAACCCACTGAGCCACCCAGGCGCCCTCTGCAACGGTTTCAAGACACAAACATAGGGCGCCTGGGTGGCTCAGTGGGTTAAAGCCTCTGCTTTCAGCTCAGGTCATGATCTCAGGGTCCTGGGATCGAGGCCCACATCAGGCTCCCTGCTCAGCAGGGAGCCTGCTTCCCCCTCTCTCTCTGCCTGCCTCTCTGCCTCCTTGTGATCTCTCTCCCACTGTGAAATAAATAAATAAAATCTTTAAAAAAAAAAAAGACACAAACATAGTGAGTATGTGAGTAGAATTTCTCAATAAAAATAAAATCCATGGAGAGGCCACTTCAATCATTTAAAAGATCTTCTTTAGAAGCTGAGAATTGCCAAACTCTGAATTACTCTTCCTCAAATTAAAAAAAAAATTGCTAAGACTAGTTTATAGGAACAAAATATATTATCTTTCTTATCCAACTAAAATGGCGTAAATGGACAGTAATCTAGATTTAAATACAAATGAAAACACCATATTCTCCTACTATAAGGTGCACATATGTCTCACCAAACAAGCAACATCCAATCACTATCTCCTTCCCCAATTCTGTTCCTGATCCCTTAATATGTGCCAGATCTACAATGACCAGACTTTACAGAGGAATTTTGTTTACTGACCAGGTAATTTAAGATTTCTTTAGGCCATAAAGGTTGGGGAAGGAGCACTTTTCTTAGATTATATTAAATATCAGTCTTTCAGGTGAATTTTGCTGCTGAATTTTATTATTCAATGTAGATGTAAACAGTGCAAATAAAGTAGTATTTAGGGAAGTTTACTAGGATATACAAGTCTAGGAGCTCCTGGGTGGCTCAGTCCATTAAGCATGTGACTTCTGATTTCAGTTCAGGTCATGATCTCAAGGTCCTGAGATGGACACCCATGTCTGTCTCCAAGCTGGCCATGGCACCTGCTTGGGATTCTCTCACCCTCTGCCCCTCCCCCTGCTCTTGTTCACTCTAAAAAATAAAAATAAAATAAAATAAGAGAATATACAAGTCGATAGAGGAATAATGATGGGTCCTATTGATCCCACTGAGGTCAGTCAGCTGCAGGATTAGTTTTCCAACAGAGTCATATCTCAGTTTTAACAACTCTGAACAAGAGATGCTTCCATGCAAATCACCCCATTGCAAAAACAACTTAAAGCACATACCTACACAGCATGTCAGTAGTTTCCTATAAAGAGCAATATATTTCCCTCAGGTCATGATCCAGGGGTTCTGGGATGGAGCCCTGCCTTGACTCCCTGCTGAGCGAGGAGTCAGCTTCTCCTCCCCCCACTCATTCTCTCTCTCTCAAATAAATAAATAAAATCCTTTTTTTAAAATGGTGCCATATTTCCTTTTAAATTTATCTAAACCACCACACACGTGTTACTTGCTTGCTAGTAATCAGGCTCCCAGCGTCTTAGAGCCAAAAAATATACCCTTTCTTTCTGAATTTTCCTGAAAAGATTTTCTCTTCCTTTGGACAAGCAATGCTGTCATAGAGAGAAGCACATTTACACAACTCTTAGCCACACCTGAAACTGATTCAGAAAATCAGTCTACAACAGCAGGAACTCTACCTATTCACAGTAAAGGTCAATCTTCCTGTGGGTCTTCAAGTTCTCCCTTCTTCATAGCCACAGGTCAAGGAGAGAGACTCACCAGGCCTTGACACATTGTTGACATGCAGACCTCAGTAACTGTAACAACGACAGCCCAGGAAATGACTGAGCACTCTCATCATCTCACAACCCTCAGGAAACATGGCACCTGTTCATCCTCCCCAGTGTGAATGCAGTCAACACCAAGAGGAAGAGACTTCTTGGAACTTTCTTCCTGCCATACAAACTCCTCAGTTTGAGTATCACAGCACCTTAGGAAAAGGAGTTTTAAACTTACCCCCCCCCCGGCCGGATTTACTCCAGACTCTCGGGGTAGGAAGACATCTTAAAAATCATACGGATATCCTATAGCTATGTGCTGGCCAGTAAACCCTACCCATTTGCTATCTACATTTAGTTACTGAGCACTTGAAATGTTGCTGGTCTGAATTCAAATGTACTCTAAGTATAAAAACCAGATTTTGTAGATAAAGCATGAAAGAATACAAAACATCTCATTATTAACAAATCGATTACATCTGAAACTGTATGGGTTAAATAAAATAAATTATTGAAGTTAATTTCACTTGTTTACTTTGTTGTTATTTTTTATTTAGAAAACTTTACATCACTCATATGGCTTGCATTACAGTTGGGTTGTTACAGACCTACAGTCCCTATGGCAATGTTCATAGACTCACAGCCTTAGTTCTGGGAGCAAACAAGACCTATCACTTGACATTTCCCAATTACGACTGCCATTTAAAAGCCCAAAGAAGGGGCACCTGGGTGGCTCAGTGGGTTAAGCCTCTGCCTTTGGCTCGGGTCATGATCCCAGTCCGGCACTCTGCTCAGCGAGGAGCCTGCTTCCCTCTCTCTCTCTGCCTGCCTCTCTAACTACTTGTAATCTCTCTGCAAATAAATAAATAAAATCTTAAAATAAAATAAAAGCCAAAAGAAGGGCGTCTGGGTGGCACGGTGGGCTGGGCTCCAAATTTTGGTTTTGATTCAGGTCATAATCTTGGGGCTGTGAGGGTAGAGCCCCATGTGGGGCTCCCTGCTCAGTGGGGAGTCCACTTCTTTTCCTCTCTCCCTGTACTCCACCTCCCATGCACCCTCTCTCTAAAATAAATCTTTTTATAAATAATAAAAATAAAAGCCAAAAGAAAAGGCGCCATTTTCTTTTCTGGATCCATTGAGATTATAACAAAAATAAGAAGTGTGTAAAAATAGAATCACTTTGCCCTAACACCGTTTTAAAGAAAGATTACTTGAGTTCAAAAAGGCAAAAATAGCTCAGGATGCAGAAACTGCACCTCTTAAGAAAATAAGGTGGGAAATACACAAACGAAGTTTTTCTAGTAAAGTAGCTCAGAATGCTGATTGTATCTTTAAAGTGAAATTAACATTTCTTTCATTTCCAGTACCTAGGGCCCCAGAAAGCTATGTAAGGTCTTGTCTTTATTATTCAAGCACCTTCAACCACAGCCAACCACTAACATTATAAAAAGGGAAATACTTACAACCTAATTCTCTTGCCCAAAACTAAGAAGAAAAAAAAAGAGAGAGAATGAAAGAAAAGGAAAGGAAAGAAAAAACACAGCTCAAAAGCAAAATAAGAACCATATTCTCTAGGACTAAATGGGCTACCTTTGGTTCACAAACCTCACAGAATAAGAAAACATTTAAAAATAAATACCTTGCACCACGATTTTTTAGAAGTGTATTTGAAACGTGAGAAACAACAACAGTTCTAGAAGCAAACCATTTCTTCCTCTATCATAAGACATCTTTCTTCTTTATTTGATTTAAAAGTATTCAGGCCTCCAGGGCTTTTAAGGAAAAAAAATCTACTGTATTTCTGAATCTATGAAATTATTTTTAAAAGGTTAGAGGAGGAGATAGCTCTTTAAAGAATGGAGGGGAAAAGGTTTCTCAGGTGTCCAGGGGATGCAAGAGTCACTTCTAGAAAACTGTCAATGGGGAAACCATATAAAAAAAAAATTTGAGGAAATTTAGACCAAGGAGTCCCCAAGGCTTCCACAACAGCTGGTGAAATGCTTTCTAAGGTGTCCTAGCAAATTCATAATCCCCAAAAGGCCATACATATTTAGCTGTCAGTTTCTTTATCCATTTTGAGATTCATCCGCTGAGTATAACCTTCAGACTTCAATTTGTCAGGTGATACATTCCTTAGAAACCTCTTCCTCGTGCATATAAACACCAAGCTCAATTACGCTCCCAGTCGAGTAAGCAGAAAGGATTGCACATATTTTAATGGGGGTGTTGACTGGCTGCAGTTTCCTGCCCTGGTTGTAAAGAGTAATGGGTAAATCTCTTTCTGAGTATAATCGTTAAACCCCGGAATCACTCTCAAAGAATCGAGTCTCCTAACATTGCCCAATAGGTAAAAAGACTGCCAAATTTTCCATTAGAGCATCCTATTTTTAGAGTCTTTGGAATGGTTCTTCAAAATTGCATTCCACAGTACGCATCTGAGTAAGTTTATACAGGGATCAACATAAGCATCCCGAGGTTGCAACCTTTCTAAGCTTACGAAGGGATTTAAAGCTTTTAAGCCTCAATTTTAAAAAGCCTTAACTTTAAATCTGTTCAACCTGCAAATTAAAAATAAAAATTAAGTAGATCCCGGCCCAGAGGGAGGTCCGGAAGGGACACCCGGGCGGTTCTCGGTGTGGCGGAGGGGACAGGTACGAAGGCAAACAAGGACGGTTCTCGGGGTGGGGAGCCGGGCAGCGGCGGGGGGCGAGCGCGGCACGGACACCGGGCTGCAGCAACCAGAGGCGCGCGGGCGAGCGCGGAGGGCACCGGGCAGCCCCGCGCCGGGAGCGCAGCCGCTGCGCGCGGCGCCGGGGGAGGAGCGAGGGGGTCCCGGGGGGTTTCCCGCCGCGGCCGTCAGCCGCCCGGCGCCCCGCATCCCGCTCTTCCTCTCCTCACCTGGGAGTCGGAGGCGAACGCAGGGCTACGGCTGGGCGCCGGGTCTGTTTCCAGCCCCGCTCGCTGACATGGCGGCCGAAGAGCTGTCACAGAGCCTGCTCGGGTCTCCCGCCGCTCCGGTGGAGGAGACACCTCTTGCCTTCCCGCCCCGCCTCCCTCTGCGCACCCTTCCCCGCTGGCCGGCTGGCGGCGGGCGGCCCGCGACCGCGGAGCATAGAGCGCGAGCGGCTAGAGAGGAAGCGTAGGGGGACGGACAACCATAGAGTACCAGTCCAGACACAACCCGGATGGTCCGTCTGTCTCCTCGTCCGTCCACTCACAGGCCCCGGGCGGCTGACCCGGACGGAAACGGAAGTGAGAGAAATGGCAAGAAGAAGGGACCATTCGCATGCGCAGTTTGGAGTGCCTTGTACCGCCCGGCCTAGTTGGGTGGTGGGAAGATGTTACACGTGGAGTGCTCTTTACGGAGCCGGCTGGCGATGTGACGCTCTCCGGTGGCGCTGGGACAGACCTTAGAGGCTGAAGATGTGGGTCCCGGTGGCCGGGTTCCCCCCGCGGCTGGCGCTCTCAGCCTCGGCCGGCGCTGGTCGCTTTTGCGTGTTGGGATCTGGAGCGGCGAGATGGAGGGGGGTCCGCGCGGGGCACCGCCGGGGCTTGTCTGACCTTCACCCGCAGCTGGTGCCCAGTCAGGGCTTCAGAGACTCGCCCTCGTGGTTGCCCAAGTACCGCTCAGAGCCCAAGAGTTACATAACCAGTCCGAAACTAGCCACGACCTTGGTGCAGATCCTGAAGAAAGAAACGAACAACCCCGACCAGCTCTTCCTGGAGTGCAATCCAGGTGAGTCCGCCGGGGACTGCCCTTCCCTGGACGTCCATCGCTCGTGCCACCTTCACTCGACCGTCCGTGGGGAGCTGTTTAAGGCATGACCCCTCGAAGCAGCTTGGATGGTCGGTCTCCGTCATGACATCAGGAAGTATTTCTGCAGCAGTTTGCCCTTCACACAGCATTTGATAAAACATGCTCCTAGATCTTACTGTCTCTTCAAAATACTTGCAGGCCTCCCCCAAAGAACTTTTATCTCTCACATACTCCTTCTAGAGACTATAGCAGGATGCCTAGAACATAAGAGGTATAGACCTTCAGAAGAATACTTTTTTGGGGGTAAATATTTTATTTCTTAAGTAATCGGTATATCCAATGTGGGGCTCGAACTTAGGACCCGGGAATCAGGAATTGCGTGCTCCACCAATTGAGCCAGAAGGGCGCCCCTGTAAAAGTACTTTTTTAAAAGGATCACTACCTGTCTTGAGTCAGTTCCGCTCAGGTTTGACAGTGTCTTTTCCTGGTTAAAGTGTCTGGGTAGTCCATGAATAAGTGGTATGCTAAAGGCAACTTTGTTTGTTCTTCCTGAGACGTGGAAAAACAGTGATTAAAAGCCCAGGCTTTGGTTTTGACAGAACGGATTCAAAACCACGCAGCACCACTTACCAGTTGTGTTGTTGGAGTCAAAGGATTTTATGTAATCCCCAGTTTTCCTACGTGTAAACGAGGAGTGTAATATTTTCTTTGGTTATGTTGTGAGGATCAAAATTAGATAATACATGTAAAACATCTACTGTAGTCAATATTGAGAGAAGTTGTCTCTTTTGTAAATAAACTTTTCCTTCTGTTAATAACACTAGGTCCTGGAATCCTGACTCAAGCATTACTTGAAAGCAAGGCCAAGGTGATTGCTCTTGAAAGTAACAGAACTTTTCTTCCACATTTGGAGGTATACTTTTAGTTTCTAAACTGATTTTTTGTTCGGTCAGCTATCTTGGAGTATTTAGGGAAGTGAAAACTAAGCACCCAATTTATTTATTTATTTATTTATTTATTTATTTATTTATTTTTAATTTTATTTATTTATTTGACACAGAGATAGAGAGAGAGGTCACAAGTAGGCAGAGAGGCAGGCAGAGAGAGGGGGAAGCAGGCTCCCCACCAAGCAGGGAGCCCGATGTGGGCCTCGATCCCAGGACCCTGCGATCATGACCTGATCCGAAAGCAGAGGCTTTAACCCACTGAGCCACCCAGGCGCTCTAGCACCCAATTTATTTTTATAGAATCACTTTGGGGAGCCTTCCTGTAAATATATTGTTATCCCCCATGACTAGAACATAGTATAATAAGTATCAGAGAGGTATCAGTGCTTGTTGAATGACTGGAATATTGGAGTTCTGAGACTCGTTCTGATTCTAGCTCTGCTGCAGACTAGTTGGGGGACTTTGAACAGTGTGTAACTGGTGGTGCTAAGCTTGTTTCCTTATCTCTAGTAGGGTATCCTATGCCTATGCTTTCTGTGAACTTAGAATCTAGGTTAACGGGATGATGTTAACTCTAGATTTAGGGTTTCAGAGTCAAGAGAGTTTTGGTATAATCAGATACAATTGCATATAGTGAAAGCAAATGGGTTTTTCAGTGAATTCTGCTGCTTGTATACCAGACAGGTTCACGTAACAGTGAAGCGAAAATACCTTGTTTCACCGCCAGCCTCTTTCCTTCTCTTCCTCCTGAGTCTCTAGAGTCAATTTAGGAAACTTGTACTTCTCGGTGCTAAATTCCTGAAACCACATATAATGGTATTTAAAAATGAAGGACGGGGGGGCTCCTGGGGGGCTCAGTCGGTTAAACAGCTGCCTTTGGCTTGGGTCATGATCCCAGGATCCTGATATCGAGCCCCGCATTGGGCTCCCTGCTCAGAAGGGAGTCTGCTTCTCCCTCTTCCTCTGCCTGCCGCTCCCCTTGCTTGTGCTCTCTCAATCTCTGTCAAATAAATAAATAAAATCTTTTAAAATTTTTTAAATAATAGAAGTGCAGGATGACAACAAAAAATTATGAAAATGTTGGGCGCCTGGGTGGCTCAGTGGGTTAAAGCCTCTGCTTTCGGCTCAGGTCATGATCTCAGGGTCCTGGGATCGAGGCCCGCATCGGGCTCCCTGCTCAGCGGGGAGCCTGCTTCCCCCTCTCTCTCTCTGCCTGCCTCTCTGCCTCCTTGTGATCTCTCTCCCTCTGTGAAATAAATAAATAAAATCTTTAAAAAAAAAATTATGAAAATGTCCACCAAATCCAGTTGTTTATTTTTTATGTAAGACTATGCATGTTAGATGATGGTTATTCTACAACTGACAGCTTTGAAAAGAATTCAGGGATTTTTTTTTTTTACAGACTTTATTCATTTGAGAAAGAGAGCACAGGCAGAGGGAGAGAAAAGCAGAATTGATCGGGAACCCCAATGTGGGACTCCATCCCAGGATGCTGAGATCATGGCCTGAGCCTAAGGCAGGTGCTTAACTGACTGAGCCATTCAGGCACCCTAAGAATTCAGGGTTTTAGCCACATTATTTAATTGATGCTGAATCTGCTGGAATCCCAAAAAACATAGAAAGGAACACAAAATTGTTGAACGATCAGGAAGTGTGATTTAGTCACTATAGCCATCTGTAATTTCAATTTCACCTTAGGAATTGGAAACAAGATAGCTTTTATTTTGATGCTTTTAAAAGGGGATTTTTTTTTCTTTTCTTTTCTTTTCTTTTCTTTTTTTTTTGAGGGGAGGGAGAGAGAAAGAATCTCAGGCTCCACACCCAGCTTGGAACCTGACCCCCGGGCTTGATCTCAGGACTCTGAGATCATGACCTGAGCCAAAATCAAGAGTTGTATACTCAACTGATTAAGCCATCCAAGTGCCCCAAGTCCTACTTCTGAAGGTTAACCTGCATGTTCACAAAACAGTTAAAAAGCATAAAAATGTCTGTTTAGTTTCTTACCAACAACACAGCAGTTGCTTTCTTGTAAGATCAAGATTCGTGTTAATTTGAAATTCATGATTCCATGAAAAATGGTATGTTGGGGGCCAGAAAGTTCAGGACACACAGAACTTTCCTATAACAAATACAGGAATATTCATCATAAATGTTTCTGAAACTGCAGTGCACAAAATCCATCTCCGATCAAATCCAGTCTTTGGTTAGAACTAAGACTGTGTTCCAGTTCTGGTTTTTAGTTTCTTTCTAACTTCCCATCGCCCCTCCCCTCAGCACTAACTTGAACTCAGCCTTCAGTAGGTATTCACTCTTATTAACCATCATTATGACAGAGGGAAAAGCCATTCAGATAAGGTTTTGTGTGAATTCATCTATTTGCTACAGTAAAAGAGAAGTAATCATTTAAGTACAAGTTTTTTGGGGAGCCTGGGTGGCTCAGTCAGTTAAGTGTCCAACTCCTGGTTTTGGCTTAGGTCATGATCTCAGGGTTGTGGGATCAAGCCCTGAGTAGAACCCCTCACTCATCGGGGGAACTCCTCACTCATCGGGGAATCGGCTTGAAGATTCTCTCTCCGTTTGCCCCTCTCTCTACTCGTGTGCATGCTTGGATGTAATCTCTCTAAAATAAATCTTTAAAAAAATGAAATAAATAAATAGAAGTCTTGTGGCCATAAATCTCAACTTTAAAACAGTGCTTTCAGCAGACAATGCTGCTCGCCTCCCAGTTTGCTCCTAAAAACAAAAGATTTTCAAGGATGATGCTCAACTCAGAATTTTTGTTTAACTTTAGAATCCCCACCCTCTCTAATAAAATTCATGGGACTCCACATCAACATTGTTTCAAGCAGGAACAGTTTTCCTATCTGGATGTGCTAGAAATAACAGTTTTCAAATTGTGTTCTACAATAATAACTCATGATATATTCTTTTTTGAAAATGAGAACTACTGTTGCAGAAAGAGCTGTACGTGTTCAGTTGAGGAGCCCTCAGCTTTTGTGGCAAGTGGTGTGGTATTTTAGTAGAGATAGAACATAGTCTCTTCAAGTCAGGCTGAATGTCAGCCCTAGCCATCACTACTACCTTTAAGACCCTTGGGCTATTAAGTAATTTAACCTCTTTGACTTTGGTTTTTCTCATACATCAAATAGAGACATTAATGCCCACTTGTAAAGGATCTCGTTGCAATTTACTTTTATTTTAAAGATTTTATTTTAGAGAGAGAACAGGGGTGGCAGGAGAGGGACAGAGGACAAGGGAGAGAGGATCACAAGCCGACTCCTGGCTGAGCATGTAGCCCAACGTGGGGCTCGATCTTATGACCCAGAGATCATGACCTGAGCCATAATCAAGAGTCTCATGCTTGGGCGCCTGGGTGGGTCAGTGGGTTGGGGCCTCTGCTTTCGGCTCAGGTCATGATCTCAGCGTCCTGGGATCGAGGCCCGCATCGGGCTCTCTGCTCAGCAGGGAGCCTGCTTCCTCCTTTCCCTGTCTCTCTGCCGGCCTCTCTGCCTACTTGTAATCTCTCTCTGTGTCAAATAAATAAATGAAATCTTTAAAAAAAAAAAAAAGAGTCTCATGCTTGACCAACCGTGCCACCCAGGTGCCCTTCTTGTTGCAGTTTAAATGAGATGAACTGTACTTCTTGGTTTTGAATCCTAAATGCAGTTGAGTTTTTAAAAGTGATTTCACTATTATTATAGAACTAAATTATTCTGGAGTTCTGGCTATTATATCATTATTACCATTATTGCATGGTATGTGACAGATGCAAAAACATACATTAAAAATACAAGTGGAGGGCGCCTGGGTGGCTCAGTGGGTTAAAGCCGATACCTTCGGCTCAGGTCATGATCCCAGGGTCCTGGGATCGAGGCCCACATAGGGCTCTCTGCTCAGCAGGGAGCCTGCTTCCTCCTCTCTCTTCTCTCTCTGCCTGCCTCTCTGCCTACTTGTAATCTCTCTCTCTGTGTCAAATGAATAAATAAAATCTTTAAAAATAAATAAATAAAATTAAAAAATAAAAATACGAGCGGAACAAAGTCTTAATGTATACATTCCTTTTACGTTCCTATCAAACCAAAATTCATTAGCTTTTCTTAGTTAAAAGACTAAAATATGACTCTTGAATAACTTCTGAGGTTATTTTGTTGCTTATCCATACAGAACAATTTGTAAGAATTTCAAGATAATCTGTTTTTAAGATAAGCATCAAGTGAGTGTTCTTTTTTCTCTGTCATAACACCACGCTCTGGTTTTTCTTCTTTACATTTTTGGCTAATTCCCAGCTTTTTGTGAGACTCTGGAGTTACTCCACCCTCAGACCTAGTCTTCTGTGCTTCTCCCTGAGGGGTCTCATCTGCACCTCTGGCTTTAATAACCTTCAACAAGCAAAATTCTCACCAATTTGTAACTTTACCGTGGACCACTCCACTGACCTCCCTATTCAGGTCTGCCCCTTCCCACCTGGCATCTCCACATGGTTCACCTAATAAGCATCTCAAACGTAACAGGACCAAAAGTATGTGATTTCTCCCCCAGACTGTTCCTTCCCTAGTCCTTCTCAAGCCTCCCCACAAAAACGATCATTAGAATTTGCTAGATTTAGAAATAAAATAATATTTATACGTTGAAATCAAACACTTAAGGAAAATTAGGTTTTTGGGGTGCCTGGGTGGCTGTTGCTGAAGCCTCTGCCTGCTGCTCAGGTCTTGATCCTGCTCAGCGGGGAGTCTGCTTCTCCCTCTCCCTCTGCCCCAACCCCCACTCATGAGCATGTGCTCTCTTTCAAATAAATATATAAAATCTTTTAAAAAAATAAGTAAATAAAAATATAAAAATTAGGTTTTTTATTTTGTAACTTTAAATGGCAAATTTTTTTTTTGAATTTTATTTATTTGACAGAGAGAGACACAGCTAGAGAGGGAACACCAGCAGGGGGAGTGGGAGAGGGAGAAGCAGGCTTCCTGCTGAGCAGAGAGCCCGATGCAGGGGCTCGATCCCAGGACCCTGGGATCATGACCTGAGCCGAAGGCAGACGCTTAATGACTGAGCCACCCAGGCACCCTAAATTGCAAATTCTTGAAACCTTGATATATACCAATAGAATTTTCTGTGCATAAGAAGCTCAGAACACTCGGGCGCCTGGGTGGCTCAGTGGGTTAAAGCCGCTGCCTTCGGCTCAGGTCATGATCCCAGGG
>LNAC01000451.1:1293954-1307238 GCA_002007465.1 Ailurus styani | reverse complement strand
CTCTCTCTGCCTGCCTCTCTGCCTACTTGTAATCTCTCTCTCTGTGTCAAATGAATAAATAAAATCTTTAAAAAAAAAAAATAAATAAAAATAAAAATAAAAATAAAAATAAAAATAAAAAAAAAAAGAGGCTATATTTTTGTGACCAGTAAATGGAGTGAAATAAAAAATTATTTTATTATTTTCCCCAACTATTGAAGATAATAGAGCAAGTAACTTGGTGCTTATGTTTTTGTCACAAATATTTATATTTCTCTCTGATAATAAAAATAATATTTGCTCATTGTAAAATTGTGAGACAAGAAAGAAAGAAAGGGAGAGAGAAAGAAGAAAAGAATTTTAGAAGCTCATCACTAGGGCGCCTGGGTGGCTCAGTGGGTTAAAGCCTCTGCTTTCGGCTCAGGTCATGATCTCAGGGTCCTGGGATCGAGGCCCATGTCGGGCTCCCTGCTCGGCGGGGAGCCTGCTTCCCCCTCTCTCTCTGCCTGTCTCTCTGCCTCCTTGTGATCTCTCTCCCTCTGTGAAATAAATAAATAAAATCTTTTTAAAAAAAAAAAAAAAAAGAAGCTCATCACTACAATTCCACCATCCAGAGGTCACTATTGTCATCTGTGGCCTATTTGTAGCCTTTTATTTTTCCTGTGTTTTGTTTGTTTTAAGTATAAAGATTATATTATTTTGTATCTTATTTTTTTCACTTAATAGCTAATATAAGTTTTTTTCCTCTCATCACTAGACATTTTTCCTAAGTTTTCAGTGGCCAGTTAAAACCTCACTATAGAGAGCATTCCCTTTTTTAGTTTATTCCCTTAGGCAAGATCAGAGTCATCTAATAGAAATATAATGTGAGCCACACGTGTACTTTTATATATAATGCTACATTTAGCAGCAACACTTATAAAAAAGTAAAAAACAGGTAAAACTGATTTGATTATTTATTTATTTATTTAAAGATTTTATTTCTTTATTTGACAGAGAAAGATCACAAGTAGGCAGAGAGAGAGGAGGAAGCAGGCTCCCTGCTGTGCAGAGAGCCTGATGCGGGCCTCGATCCCAGGACCCTGAGATCATGACCTGAGCTGAAGGCAGAGGCTTTAACCCACTGAGCCACCGAAGCACCCAAAACTAATTTTAATATATTTTATTTAACCTCGATTCAAAATATTATCATTTGAGCGTGTAATCAGTATTTTACAATTAGTTACTACATAATCTGTGTTTGTTTTATACACACACACACACACACACACACACACACACAGGGCCTTTGAGGTCCAGTGTATATTTTATACTTAACAACAGCTCTCCATTCAGACTAGATACAGTTCAGGTGTCAGTAGCCACATATCAGTAATGGCCAATGTATTTATAGCAAAGGGTCAGAGTGAAGGAAAAACTGATAAACATGGTTTCTTTCATACAATAATTTGGCCTTTCTCTTTTTTGTTGGATGTATGTATATGTATGTGGTGGGCCCTTGTTCTTGTAAGGATGTGTTGGTTTCATTTTTAAATTCGTCCTGTGTATCTCCATGTAGTCCCTTCAGTGTTGTTGTCCGGGAGCCAGTTAAGCCCCTCAGTGTGCATACTTAGTCATTAAAATGTTACCCATTTGATTTTAGCTTTTGTTCCAATTTTGTGTTTTTTCCTCCAGTGCGTGAGGTTCTTAGATTGGCTCTCTGTTCCTTGTCTTTAGTATCTGTCCTGCTTATATTGTTTTCCTGTATGCCCAGAAATCTTTTCACACTTGTGTTCACAGCACTGGCCCTGCACTTGTACGATATAATGTTGGTATTGCCATTCTTGGTGTCCGTCACATCCTTTATTACCTAGTGATCTCTCATTCTGTTGGCTTTTTATCTGGCCTGCCCTCCTCTCCTTGGGGCTGTCAGCTAGTTTCTTCATAAAGGCCTCCTGAGGACTTTCACTTTCTGGAGCGCTTTCTCTTTTTTTGTTCTGTAGGATTTATTTTCAAAGGCCCAGTGTTGACTTTTGCCATTCATTAATGTCACTGTTGATCTGATTGGCCCTAACCTGATTGTGACTTAGTATGGAAATCTTAGCTGTTAAGCCAACTTAAGGATCTATTTGCATAATTATATTAAGGATGATACTCTAAATAAGTAAGAGAATTAGCAATGTCAGAATAGGCCTCTGATTCTTCTCTTTCTCTCAAAAAAACGAGGAAGAAGAGGAAAGTTTATGATTTAACTATCCCATGTTATTTTTTTCTTAAGTCCAGTTAGAATGGTGACTTGGGGGGTGCCTGAGTGGCTCAGTGGGTTAAAGCCTCTGCCTTCGGCTCAGGTCATGATCTCAGGGTCCTGGGATCGAGGGCCGCATCAGGCTCCCTGCTCAGTGGGGAGCCTGCTTCCTCCTCTCTCTGTGTCTGCCTCTCTGCCTACTTGTGATATCTCTCTCTCTGTCAAATAAATAAAATCTTTTAAAAAAAAATGGTGACTTGGATTTAATTCATTCTGTTGTTTAGAGGCAGTAATAATTTGGGGCACTTTGACTGGAGAGAACTAAAAGAAATGTTTTTGGTTTCATTTACCTTTTCTCTAGGAGCCTTGGTCCTCGTTTGGTGTATACCGCCAGAGTGGGCGACAGGAAAAGCTGAATAAGGTAAAAATGAATACCCGTCTCTTTTTCCCTCTAAATGGAACATCCTGTTTTCTTTAAGATTATCTGGTATTCTGTATTTATTTAAATGTTTAATTTAACAATATTTTTTTTAAAGATTTTATTTATTCATTTGACACAGAGAGAGAGATTACAAGTAGGCAGAGAGGCAGGCAGAGAGAGAGGAGAGAGGAGGAAGCAGGCTCCCCGCTGAGCAGAGAGCCTGATGTGGGCCTCGATCCCAGGACCCTGGGATCATGACCTAAGCCGAAGGCAGAGGCTTTAACCCACTGAGCCACCCAGGCGCCTTAACGATATTTAGAAATGTTCTTTAAACATGTCTTACTGCTTTTAATAAATTCAAATTAAGTTGTAATTTTCAGCTGAGTATACAGTAGATACTAGAGTAATAGGCTTAAACAGAATTTGACTTCATCTCTATCTCTTAAAATGAGGATACATCCCAAATTTGGGAAAATACAGTCATCTTAGTGTTCATCTAATTTGATAAACTAAAGATGTAATTTTAAAAGTCAGAAATCTGTTGTATTACTATTTATAATGATTGAGTTCATTAATAGATATGTCTTGTTTCTTACCCAGAGGGTAGGGCTTTTGTTTGTTTTCCCCTTTTCATAGAACCAAAGTGATGATTTATAAAGTGATCTATTTACTTTGTATCGGGGGACTTGTAGCAAAATTGGAATAAAGTAGCTGAATTTTTAAAAACAAACCAAAGTTTGACTTTAGGCTGAAAGGCCCCATTTGCCTACTTACTTTGGTTTTTTTCTCACTCTTTCCACTAAAAGAAAAAAAACGACCAATTTAAAAATGATCTGACTTTTCAGTGATCATTGTTGTGATCACTGAGATTTTAGCTCTGTTTGACTCTTCATAAGCATATTTTTGTAGCCTCATAAAATAGAATCAGGGTAATTTATTTTGGCTTAAGACCATTAGGAATTTATCCACATGTCCACAAAGTGAACAATCCTGTATGTAACACACTTATCATTTTTTCACTGATGAGCAAAAGCTAAAAAGATGTTTTGGGCCAACTTAAATACATAGACTTTAGGGATGAAAAGGAGATAACCAGATGTTATGTTTCATGAGAGAATTGTATTCAGGTATTCCACCTATATCTTTGATAGCATGTTTGTAATTACTACAGAGGTGCTTTGAGACTATCCAAGTTGTTTCTGATTTTCCACTTTTTGGGAGCCTTATTTTTATCATTGAAACTTTTTTTCTAAGCTACAAATAGCCATCCATTTAACACCAGGACAGTTTTTTCTTTCCTATTTATCAAGTAAGTCTGTTCTCTGTAACTACAAAGCTGTCTGCCAGGTTCCTTTTTTTTTTTTTTGGTAGAGACATAGCAAAAGAGGGAACAGAAGCAGAGAGAGTGGGAGAGGGAGAAGCAAGCTTCCTGTTGAGCAGGGAGCCTAACGTGGGGCTCAATCCCAGGACCCTGGGATCATGACTTGAGAAGTCACCTTCAAAAGCCTTATTAACAACAACATGTAACACTTTGAGTTATGAAGTTGTCTCCTTCTCTAATTAATAATTACTAAATATTTTTTGAATTTCATTACCTTCCTTTTTTTTTTTTTTTAAACTAATTCCTTCAACTGCAGGGATCCAAAACTAGAAACTCAATTATTGAAAGTTTGTTTTTCAGGCAATAGGTCTTCCACAAAGAGTATATATATTAAAAAATGTATATGTTTGTGTATATACATGCATATGTATGTGTGTGTACATATAGTTACCTAAGTAAATAAGGGATCACTACCTAATATATGAGATTTCCAAAGGACTTAAACATAAGGCCTCTGTGCTTCCTGAGGGATAATTTCAGAGGGAAAACATCTTAATCTTACAGTAAGGCATGTCCTTTTTAAAAAAAATCCAAATAGTGTATACTAGAGCAGGTTGGCCGACTTTTTCAGTAAAGGGCCAAGCAGCAAATGTTTTATTTTTTGTAGACCGCATAATAGTCTCTGTCCTATTCTTTGGTTTTACTTTTTGCTTTTTGCTTTTTGTTTTTGTTTTTGTTTTTTTTAAACAATCCTTTACAAAGGTAAAAACCATTCTTAGATCCAGACTATACAAAAACAGGCAGGCCGTGGACTATAGTTTGTAACCCCATAGTTTTTTAAATATCCAAGGGAAAATTTTGAGTCAATAATACCTTTTTGTCCTTAGGATCTGGTATTGTGTCTCAAATATAGAAGAAACTCAGTACATGTTAGTGTCGTGTTTGGGATTTGATTTTACCCTTCTTCAAAGTTAATAAGCTGTTACTCTAACATGGATACTGACCAAAGGTAGACTCTTGGATCAGAGGAGGGACTTTACTGCCCTCAGGTCGCATGGGGTAACTTGCTGGGGCTTGCACTGAAGCTTAGAAACACAGAGCTGGGGGAATCCACTTCTTTCATAGCAAACCTGAAGCAAGCGCCTCTTTGTCCCGGAGAGACCGAAGAGTCTGGGACAAAGGGAGGGATGAGGGATTATCTCATCCCTCAAGGTGGCTTGCTGCAGACAACTGAGAAACTGCCCAGGTGAAACAACATTCTTGGCACACCCAGCAAGAATGTACAGAACGCTTGGGGTCTGTAGTAATTGCCCCTTCCGACAACTAGCTTGAATGAGTAAGTGAACTCTCTCTCGCTCTGGCGGTATTTTATGACTAACACAATTTCTTTTTTTCTCTCTCCAGAAACCATTAGAACAAACAAATAAACAAATAGGACAAAACATGTGTTTAATTCAGCTGACTCCCCTTCAGAATTTATTCACAGAAAATTTAACATCTGTTAACTATGATGTATTTTTCCACATGTTAAAGCTGTGTTTTATGAAGCGCAATTTCACGTTAATGGACCATTTACAGTAAGTAAGGAGAATAAAAGCAAGTATAAAAATAGCAATTTAATGTAAGAATTAGACTTTCATGTTAAAGGTCCATTTTCTGGATTTTGTATATCTTGATTAACAGAGTGAGGTACCATGTATTTCTTCACAACACTTCCTTCCTCGGTGCACATTTTGAGAAAAATAAAATTCGATTTTCCACATAGTCTCCTGAGCTTAATTTTTTTTTCTCTTGAAAAAACAACTAGGGATGTCTACCAGTACTTTTCTGTTTGTCGGAGTGTCTGTCCAGGAATGACTTACGTGGAGAACTAGCTGCTTGCCAGTGACCGGGTTGGGTGCAGTGTCAGTGCTGGCAAACCCACCATCTGCCTTTTCTCCCCCTCTCCCTCGTGGTTCTAGTTCCTAATCAAAGCAGGCCCAGATTTTTCTGCCTCCCTAGTCCTCCTGTCCTGGACTGAATTTTATGTTTCTACCTAAAGCTTTATAAAATTATAGCTGTTACGGCATCCTTGATATCTGCATAACTTTTCCATGAGGCTGATAGGCACAGTTCTGTAAGTTATGGCTGATGCCTTGGAATCAGCATTCCATAGTCACTCAAAGTACCGTCAGAGAATGGGTGAAACTCCGAACAAGCTGTTGATTGAAAAATATTTCTGTAAAAATAAATGGCAAGCATGGCAGCAGACCAGTAAAAGTAATCTATTTTTCATCTTCTCGCCTTGTGGTAGTGACTATTTTGAATGAAAATATCAAGAGTATAGGAAATTAGGGGCACGTGGGTGGCTCAGTCAATTGAGCATCTGACTCTTAATTTCAGCCCAGGTCTTGATCTCGGGGTTGTGAGTTCAAGCTCTGTGTGGAGCCTACCTTAAAAAAAGAAAGAATGTAGGAAATAAAGCAATAAATATGGTAAACTGGTGAAAAAATGTTAAAAATTCCCTTGGTGGTCTCTGGATTGAAAGTGTATACACCTGTGACTGGGGTTCTGTTCAAAATCCAAAAGTATTAGAAATAGTTTCCACCATCATATTACACTTGTTTAGTTGTTATTGTCAGAGGCTCACTGATGGTTTCTTGCTAGGCTAATAAAGCAGTTTTCTGCTTTATAATTTATTTACCAGTAATTGTTTCATAAAGAGGTAAAAACTATTCCTCTGTGAAATCTGCTGGATGCCAATTTCTGCTGTTTGTACTTATTGAACTATTCCATGGACCTAAATGGAGTTAAGATTGTTTTTGCAAAGAGAGTTAACAGATGAAAGAGGTAGGCAGAATTTTTTTGAAGGGCAATGTTTAACTAGAATTTTGTGTAAGAATTCAGAACATGTTAAAGCCCAAATTTGCTCTTTTTGTGACAGGTAAGCCACGAAACTTTAGAAATAATAGTAAAAGCTATACGTTATATGCAGGTTCTTTTTTTTTTTTTAAGATTTTATTTATTTATTTGACACAGAGAGAGAGCGATCAGATCACAAGTAGGCAGAGAGGCAGGCAGAGAGAGAGGAGGAAGCAGGCTCCCCGCCGAGCAGGGAGCCCGATGCGGGCCTCGATCCCAGGACCCTGAGATCATGACCTGAGCCGAAGGCAGAGGCTTTAACCCACTGAGCCACCCAGGCGCCCTAAATGCAGGTTCTTAAAACAAATAAGATTAATTATATATCCATAAGCTAAGCATTTTATTTATTTTTAAAGATTTTATTTATTTATTTGAGAGAGAGAGACACAGCGAGAGAGGGAACACAACCAGGGGGAGTGGGAGAGGGAGAAGCAGACTTCCCACAGAGCAGGGAGCCTGAAGCAGGGTTCAGTCCCAGGATCCTGGGATCATGACCTCAGCTGAAGGCAGATGCCTAACGACTGAGCCACCTGGGCGCCCCTAAGTTAAGCATCTTAAATTGGGCTTAGAAGCCATCTCTACCAATATTTACTGTGATTATCAAAAGGAATAAAAAGTGAATTTACTTTGTGTTTCTTTTGCAGGTTATTGAGTCCTGTTAATGCAACGGCTATATTGAAGCAAATAGGGAAACATGGAGACATGAAAATAACAGATCTATATCCTCAAGACTTTAAACAGCTTTTTGAAACTATAGAGTGTTCCAGAGAATCTTGTAGGTGGTTATTCGATGATTGCATGGAAGAGATGATCATGTAGGGAACTTCACTGCCCACACATTAGCTGGAGCCATTAATTTATTTGGAAATTATGGCACAAATGGGAGAGAACTAAGTTTGAAAAGCTTCTAGGCTTTCAACAGAAGATAACTGTTCTTGTTTTGCAGTTTGGGCAGGTAATTTCTTTTGAAGTCTATACTTTTAGTAAATTGGATAAAACAATGGCTGCTATTTCATTCACAAAAAATAAAATGAAAACTTTTAATTGTGGATTTGATCACATTGCATTTGTTCTAAATTCCTATCTACTGTGGACATACTGGTAGTTGTAGGGTATTGCCAGATAAAATTTAGTTTTAAAAATCCCTTTGGCCAAGGGTGCTTGGCTTGGTGCTTAGTCAGTAGAGTGTGTGACTTGATCTCAGGGTTGTGAGTTTAAGCCCCATGTTGGGTGTAGAGCTTACTTTAAAAAAAAAAAATCCCTTTGGCCAAATACCTTACATTGTATTAACTTAAATATTCCACTTTCACTGTTGATTTTTGCTCCCTCCTGGAGGGCAAAAGAGTCTGTACATTATTAAGCTTAGAAAGTAAATTAAATGATTTAAGTGGTTTGCTTTACTTTTCAGATTGTTGAATTATATTGTCAGGTATTGTACAATGAAATTATTTCAATTTTAATATGGTTTACACTTTTTTTAGAAATTAAAATAATAAGATTTTGTAATTTGTTGGTATCTAATGAAATATTAAATTAAGTCTAAGTTATTCAGTTTAAATTCTGTGATGTACAGTCAGTGTGCTTTCAGTGAGTAATTCCATCTGTGTTATTCAAACATTGCTTGAATTTTTGTTCTGTCAAGGTAGTTCATCTGAGTTAGACTTTTACATCAACCTAAATGGAATTAAGAATGTTTTCTTAGATCATTGAAGAAGCTACTGGATTTTAACTGAGACATATCAGATCTCCTCAGTTAGATTTGTTTGCTATTATAATACTTCGTAATACCTAAGGCATATTATTAGTAAGTGTTTGCAAGGCATATTGTTAACATTTAGCCAAACCAGTTCTTCCTGACTTCCCTACTGTTGTCATTGGTCTATAATTCAGCCTGGCTGGAAACGGAATCTTCTTTCTCCTGTAATTCCTATGCTGTCATTATATCATCTGCCTTATCTTCATGCCATTCAGTCTTCTCACTCTTCTTCCACTCCTATGCCTCCAGCCTAAATTTCTCCTGAAAATTCTTAACTAAACGAATATTAAGATACCTGAGGTGGGGCGCCTGGGTGGCTCAGTGGGTTAAAGCCTCTGCTTTCGGCTCAGGTCATGATCTCAGGGTCCTGGGATCGAGGCCCGCATCGGGCTCTCTGCTCAGCAGGGAGCCTGCTTCCTCCTCTCCCTGCCTCTCTGCCTGCCTCTCTGCCTANGTCAAAAAAAAAAAAAAAATCTTTAAAAAAAAAAAAAAAAAAAGATACCTGAGGTGGAGTGACTCCCCTGGCAAGGCCTCATACCAGGTAATTGGGGCTTAAACACTTTCAGAGATATTTTGCCAAGGGCCTCATGGCTGGCTGAGTTTAATGAATAGTCATCTGGTTTTTTGAACCCCCCCAAACCTGATGAGTTTAGCAGAATGTTCACAGGGAATCATTGGAGCATGGCCTGGTATCTCTGAAGAAAAGTTTTTAAGGGTGAACTAGCTACCCATATAGTTAATTCTAGGTAAGATCATGGTGGCTCAAGACAGCTAGCAGAACTGAGAGCTTGAGTCACTACAACAGGACACGCTCAGTGGTATTTAAGGTTCTTTTTGTGTACTTATTTCTGGAATATTGGTAACTTTCCAATAAGAAAATAGATGTTTTTCTCTAGAAGATGTAAGAATACAGTCAGTGTAAATTCAGGAGGTGATTAGGACCAATATAGTCATGTTCTGTATTGTAGGATTAAAAAAAATGTTTTGTGTTATCGTGGGATATTACTGTTCATTCTCATCACGAAATCGTAAAATGGCATTTAACAGGATAATTATCTGGACCTTGGTTTCGCATGTGCAAGATGAAAGAAAAGGATTTAAATTTGTGGCCTTCTATAATTATCTGATAATATATTATCAAAAGCATATCTCCCTTAGGGAGGAAAATTTCCTCTTCACCCACCAAGGAGAATCTGGAGAATGAAGTTAACAAAGAGCTTCCGCTGTCTCTCAAATAAATAAAATCTTTAAAAAAAAAAAAAAGGATTTTATTTCTTAGAGCACAAGCAGGGGGTGGAGTGTGGGCGGGGAGGCAGCAGACTCCCTGCTGATCAGCGAGTCCCACGTGGGACTCAATCCCAGGACCCTGGGATGATGACCTGAGCCAAAGGCACCTGTTTAACCCACTGAGCCACCCAGGCACCCTGAAGGAAGGGGTTTTTTAAGTTCCATGCCCTACTACTTTATTATTTGCATCAATCTAAGCCTTCAAAGAGGAATCCTAGTTACCTGATGAGACACGTAATATACTGTAAAGAGTAATCCAGTAAGTCTTGGTCAAATGTTCATTTGCTTTATTACTAAAACTGCTGGGTAGTTCTGTATTAAACATTTATAGGTGCTATTTAATTTCCCTCTTGGTAATAAAACTGTTAAACTTTCAATTACGGTTTATGGGAAATTGAGGCACAACTTTCCATGCTCTTTTTGGTTTTTATCTGCTCATTAGAGGCAAGGATATGAAAGTAACGGAACCAGTAGGGTGAGAAAGCATCACTTTCTGTGTGTTTTAAACTCCAGTTTAGATTCCTGGTAAAAGCTGATGGTAAGGGCGCCTGGGTGGCTCAGTGGGTTAAAGCTTCTGCTTTCGGCTCAGGTCATGATCTCAGGGTCCTGGGATCGAGGCCCGCATCGGGCTCCCTGCTCAACGGGGAGCCTGCTTCCCCCTCTCTCTCTCTCTCTGCCTGCCTCTCTGCCTCCTTGTGATCTCTCTCCCTCTGTGAAATAAATAAATAATCTTAAAAAAAAAAAAAGCTGATGGTAAATTTAGTTAAGATCTTTCACTGGAAACATCGAATCTCCAAGACTTGCAGAAAAACGTTTTCAGGATCCTACCCATGATTTGCATATTATCTATAGTATAAAAACCTGTACTCTCTTAACAACTTTCACTTCTCTATAAAATACACTTCCTTGGGCGCCTGGGTGGCTCAGTGGTTAAAGCCGCTGCCTTCGGCTCAGGTCATGATCCCAGAGTCCTGGGATCGAGGCCCACATCGGGCTCTCTGCTCAGCAGGGAGCCTGCTTCCTCCTCTCTCCTCTCTCTGCCTGCCTCTCTGCCTGCTTGTAATCTCTCTCTGTGTCAAATGAATAAATAAAATCTTTAAAAAAAAAAAATACACTTCCACTGTTTTCATGCAAGAGGATCCACTAAAAGAATTTATCAAGTTGCAGGTCCAGGGATTCTGAGCTTCTGGTTTTGTTTGTTTTGTTTTGTTTTGTTTTAAAGATTTTATTTATTTATTTGACAGAGAGAGAGGGATCACAAGTAGGTAGAGAGGCAGGCAGAGAGAGAAGGGGAGCTCCCGGCTGAGCAGGGAGCCCGAAGCGGGGCTCGATCCCAGGACCCTGAGACCATGACCTGAACCAAAGGCAGAGGCTTTAACCCACTGAGTCACCCAGGCACCCCTGAGCTTCTGTTTCTAAACTACATCTAAACCACAGCCATTCCCTCCCAGGCAACTTTAAAGAATAGTAAGAGTCAGCCATCTTTCCAGTTTCTGAGTGGTCTTTGTATAGGAAATCTGGAACCTGATGCTTATGATCTATCATTTCAGAGTTCTGGAGAACAACAGCCCATTTTACAATAGTTAAATGAATAGTTAAGTCTTTTATTAAGTAAAAACACTTAACCCTTGAGAATGAGAATGAGAATATGTGGTTCTTAATATAGGCTGTTATATTGTATTACTTTGGAATTGCTTATTTCATGGGTAGGGACAGATCCAAATCTTGTGGGGCTCAGGTTTATACAACTTTAGGGAGCAAGCCCCCTTTTAAAATTGTGGAGATATATATATATATATAGTTACAAAACTTAATATTTTAGCCATTTGAAGTATACAATTCAGTGGCATTAAGTACATTCACATTGTTGTGCAAAAATCACCATTACATATTTCCAGAACTTTTTCATTATCCCAGATAGAAATTCCATACTCGTGGATCACTAATTCCCCATTGCCTTCCCCAGTGGCCTTGATGACTGCTCTTCCACATTTTGTCTTTATGGATCTATTTCAGGTACAGATATTTGTCATTTTGAGCCTGGAGTATTTCACTTAGAATATTTTCAAAGTTAATCCACATTGTAATGTATTAGTATTTCATTCCTTTTTAAGGCTGAATAATATTCCATTTTATGTACATACCACGTTTTGTTTATACATCTGTTGTACACAAGGATTATTTCTACATTTTGGCCACTGTGCATAATGCTGCTGTGAACATGGGCATGCGAGTATCTCTTGTAGTCCTGCTTTCAGTTCTTTTGGGTATTGTGGGAACTCTTTTAAGAAAAAGCATACAGGGCGCCTGGGTGGCTCAGTGGGTTAAAGCCTCTGCTTTTGGCTAATGTCATGATCTCAGCGTCCTGGGATTGAGGCCCGCATCGGGCTCTCTTCTCGGCAGGGAGCCTGCTTCCTCCTCTCCCTGTCTCTCTGCCTGCCTCTCTGCCTACTTGTAATCTCTCTCTCTGTGTGTCAAATAAATAAATAAATAAAATCTTTAAAAAAAAAAAAAGAAAAAGCACACAAAACACTATGACTCTAAGTACAAAAGGGGGTATTTGGAATGAGAAAAGAAATCACAACAAAGTACAATATTTTAAAAGCTGATAAATAGCACAAACATCATNCAAGGGGCACCTGGGTGGCTCAGTGGGTTAAAGCCTCTGCCTTCAGCTCAGGTCATGATCTCAGAGTCCTGGGATCGAGTCCCGCATCGGGCTCTCTGCTCAGCAGGGAGCCTGCTTCTTCCTCTCTCTGCTTCCCTGTCTACCTACTTGTGATCTCTCTCTGTCAAATAAATTAAAAAAAAAAAAAGTGCAAACATCACAAAATCCAGGAAAAAAAAAGTATGATAGACCCTTGATATTTTTTCCCCTGCATTTTTGTTTGTTTTTAAGATTTTATTTATTTATCTGACAGAGATCACAAGTAGGCGGAGAGGCAGGCAGAGAGAGAGGAGGAAGCAGGCTCCCTGCTGAGCAGGGAGCCCGATGCGGGCCTCGATTCCAGGACCCTGAGATCGTGACCTGAGTATAAGTCAGAGGCTTTAACCCACTGAGCCACCCAGGCGCCCCTCCCCAGCATTTTTGGTTGCATAGTCTTTGATCTTATGAGGAGTATATTAGGATTCCTATTTATGAGAATTTTACATATTTTTATATAAAAAAGAAAGAAAAAAGAAAAAGACTGCTAATCAAAGAGCAAACTTGGCCCACCCAACTGAAATTAGAACTAGCAAGATATATATGGAACGTATTGCAATGTGAATATCCTTAAGTATTAAATAAGTAGACAAAAATAAAAGTAAAGCCAAAGATGAGGAAGAAAGATCATTGCGAAAACTCTGATGGAATAAGCACAATCATTTGCTATGATAGCAATGGATAACTTTTT
>LNAC01000451.1:1276920-1293686 GCA_002007465.1 Ailurus styani | reverse complement strand
CGATCCCAGGACCCTGGGATCATGACCTGAGCCGAAAGCAGAGGCTTTAACCCACTGAGCCACCCAGGCGCCCAGCAATGGATAACTTTTAACCACTGAATTGCAATTTTCAGCATGTTCTAGTATGGAGGGTGCACAGGAGCATCAGATACCACGAAACCTCATACAATGTAGCACAAGCCAAACAGAAAACAAATGCCTTCCATGTGTTTATTTTATGCTTGTGCTTATTGAGCACTCGCTAATACAGCCCAGATTTGTATCTCAGGGAAATAATGGCAAAGCATTTTGTCAAGGTTGCTTAATTTCAGAATTCCTTCTCCCTCTTTTCCCAAGAACTTTTGCTTATTTTACCCCTGGAATATCTAGCTTTTTAATTCAGTATGCCCTACTTATCAACAGTTCTGATTTTTTCTTTAATTTACTGAATCTAGCATAAATCTGAAATTTGTATTTTATAAATGTACACCATTAGAATATGCATCCTGTTAAACTACCAAAATAAAGGCATCAAACACTAAAAAAATTTTTTTATTTTATTTTTTTTTTAGATTTTTTTTTTTTTTAAAGATTTTATTTATTTATTTCACAGCGGGAGAGAGATCACAAGGAGGCAGAGAGGCAGGCAGAGAGAGAGGGGGAAGCAGGCTCCCTGCCAAGCAGAGAGCCCGATGCGGGCCTCGATCCCAGGACCCTGAGATCATGACCTGGGCCGAAAGCAGAGGCTTTAACCCACTGAGCCACCCAGGCGCCCTAGATTTTTTTATTCATTTATTTATTTCACAGAGGGAGAGAGATTACAAGGAGGCAGAGAGGCAGGCAGAGAGGGGGGGGGGAAGCAGGCTCCCTGCTGAGCAGGAAGCCCGACGCGGGCCTCGATCCCAGGACCCTGAGATCATGACCTGAGCCGAAAGCAGAGGCTTTAACCCACTGAGCCACCCAGGCGCCCTAAAAAAAAAATTTTATATGCCAGTTTCTATAGACAGAATGAAAAAACAATTCAGTCTTTCCTCCAACATGATTGATTGAAATCTTTTATTATCATAAGTAAAGTTTATTTCTTTCAGCTTCTCAACTACATTGATGATTCCATATCTCTGACTTCCTCTACAGTCACTTGCCCTGGTAGCATCTCACATAAAGGCAAGCTTTGGGGTTCCATTGCTTTGATCTGCCTCCACACTGTCTTAAGTCCTTGAAATACGTGCTCATTCCCCACTCCCCAAGCCCTGCCTCTGCCAGGTTGGTCCTAGGTCTGTGAGCAAAGTCTGGGTCATAGTGGTTCCCAAGCAGTAGCTCCTTTAGCTTTCTCCCTGGGGTCAAAGATAAATCTGGATCTGGGGCACCTGGGTTGCTCAGTCGTTAAGTGTCTGCCTTCGGCTCAGGTCCTGATCCCAGAGTGCTGGGATCAAACCCTGCATTGATCTCCCTGCTTGGCAGGAAGTGTGCTTCTTCCTCTCCCACTCCCCCTGCTTGTGTTCCTTCTCTCGCTGTGTCTCTCTGTCAAATAAATAAAATCTTCAAAAAAACTAAAAAAAAAATCTGGATCATCACTGAGGGCTGGTGGAAGTGATGCTGGTCTTTTTTTTTTTTTTTTTTTTAAAAGATTTTATTTATTTATTTGACACACAGAGAGAGATTACAAGTAGGCAGAGAGGCAGGCAGAGAAATAGGGAGAGGAGGAAGCAGGCTCCCTGCTGAGCAGAGAGCCGGATGCGGGCCTCGATCCCAGGACGCTGAGATCATGACCTGAGCCGATAGCAGAGGCTTTAACCCACTGAGCCACCCAGGCGCCCTGTGATGCTGGTCTTTACTCAAGACTGCAAGGAGAAGACCATGCGTGCAGGCTAGGGCAGTGCTCTGTGGCTTCCCTGTACCAGATGTAACTGCTTCCTTCTTTTGTCTATTGAGGAAAACAGGTAGGGCCTTCAAATGGGGCTCTTCAAGTGAGGGACCCTCATTCCGAAGTTTCCTTAGCTTCTGTTCACTGGGCCAAACAAGGGCCAGCAGGTGCCCCATTTTGTAAGAAAAATGCTATGCATAGAGTGGGCTGCTTCCCAATTCTCGGCACCTTCTTCAGATTTGGGGTCCAAGGACCCTCAATTCCAGGCTCAGTACCCAAAACCTAAATCAGGAAATATCTGTTCTAATTTTATATTTTGTATCTCAACATGAAGTTGTCCTGGCTTCATATAGTATCTCAGTGACTGAAATTCTACATTCTTCCCATGCCTTGAACCTTCAGTTGAGGAGCTCATGCCTTCTCTTGCTGGTGCACTGCTCACAGGCACACAGCACCACACTCAAAAGATTCTGGAGAGAGCGTCCATCCATCCATCTCTTGGTTTCAGTTCAGGTCATGATCTCAGGGTCCTGAGATTGAACCATGTGGGCTCCCTGCTGGGTGTGGAACCTGCTTAAGAGTCTCCCCCTCTTCCTCTGCCCCTTCCCACCCCCACCCCTTCACGTACACTTTCTCTGTCTTAAAAAAGAAAAATAAAAAGATTCCTGAGAAAAACACCCTAGGAGGATGAGGACTGAGACCCCACCATTCATTCATCTGTCAAGTCTTTGCATGTTAATTATGACCAAAGCAACATTTACGAGTGCAGGAAGATGGGAGTTTGCATGCCCCATGTTGGTAGACACCAGCTGATGGAACTTCCTGCTGCTCAATATCTGCTTCTGAGATCAAAAGTCTTGGGTCCCTTTTGCCCAACATGGATCCAAATAGGGACCTCTTGCCACAGCCTTTGGATGTTGAGCTTTTCTGGCAGTGTAGATTACCTCCTCTAGCATGAACAGTTGAATCAGAGTCCTTGACTTCTCTTGGCTCTAGTGAAAGACTTTGATCCTTGGTCCAGGCACCTCTTGCCTGACCTGCGTCCTGTTGTATAACCAAAAATGACAATGAGTAGTGAATGAAGAAAAGAGATCTATATTAATCAAATGTGTAAACTTGTGTAAACTTCACTGGGAATCTGAATTAAATGCATCAACTCAAAACAGATTACTAGAAGAATTTTTTAGGTGAGATGATGGTATTTTCCCACCAATATTTTATTATGGAAATTTTCAAACATAAAGTAAAATTCAAAGAATTGAGAGTGAGCAGTTTACCACCACCTAGATTTGGTTGGTCAACATTTTACTACACTAGCTTTATTACATATCTATTTATCCAACCCTTTATTCAAGCATTAATCCATCTTATTTGGGGGGCATTTCAAAGCAGCTCCCAGCAACCAGAACTGCCAGAGCGCCTCAAGGTCTCCAGGATGATCGGTAGGATGGGTGAGTCTGATGAGCAGAGCCTGGGGCTTGTACTTGGACCCTCGCTGCAGAACAGGCAGTATTGGTTCTATTTCTTTAACACAGACAAAATAACGGTGGTTTAAACAATTTCCATGTCTCTCTCATGGAAATGCCCAACCAGGTGAACAGTTAGGGGCATAGGGGTCTTCCTTTCACATTCCTGCATTTTCTGAGATAATGATTTTTTTTCTTCATGATGGGAGGTGGTTCATGGGATATTCCTCTAAGATTTCGGATAGTTGGCTTTCTGAATCAGGGGAAATGGGGTCGTGTCCAGGTATCTGAAACCACATCCCAGAACAGGAAAGACTCTCTAAATAGAGTCCAGCATGTTTTCCCCGAGAACTATTCTTACTCTTTAGTAATTGGGACTGGTCTAGGGTAGAATTAGCCCCCAGTTGTCTGGAACTCCTTATGACATGTTATTTAATTAAGTAAACACTTTGAGTTCCTTCTATGTATAGTACTTAATGCTAATGTATGAGGTGATGATCTTAGCAGTGCTGGTAGGGTGCTGTATGCACGCATTATCCTATACTCACAGAATGAAGAGTTTTAACTCAGAGTAATTGTTCCTTTCACATTTCTATGTTGTTTTGAAGATTTTTCAAAATGCTTTCCATAGGATTTATTCTCACCACTCTGAAACACAGTATCATTTTCCTTATAAAGTTAATGAAGGGGGTGCCTGGTTGGCTCAGTCGTTAAGCGTCTGCCTTCGGCTCAGGTCATTATCTCAGGATCCCAGGATCGAGCCCTGCATTGGGCTCCCTGCCCGGCAGGAAACCTGCTTCTCCCTCTCCCACTTCCCTGCTTGTATTCCCTGTCTTGCTTTGTCTTTCTCTGTCAAATAAATAAAAATCTTTAAAAAAAATAAGTAAAGTTAATAAAGGGCTTGGAAAAATTACCTAATGTCACATGGAAGAACTGGGACTCCAATCTATGTCTTTGAAATCCTCACCCACCAATCTCCCCCTACGCCACAGCCATTTCTTTCTTTCTTTCTTTCTTTCTTTCTTTCTTTCTTTCTTTCTTTCTTTCTTTCTTTCTTTCTTTTTAAGATTTTATTTATTTATTTGACAGAGAGAGACACAGCGAGAGAGGGAACATCAGTAGGGGGAGTGGGAGAGGGAGAAGCAGGCTTTCCTGCAGAGAAGGGAGCCCGATGTAGGGCTCCATCCCAGGACCCTGGGATCATGACCTGAGCTGAAGGCAGTTGCTTAACGACTGAGCCACCCAGGCGCCCTACCACAGCCATTTCTAGACTACTTTAGGAAGTGTCAAAACTCTGCCTCTCCAGGTTATCGGCATCAGGCATTCTTACAATCCCCAATCACCCACAGATTAGTCACTAATTGCAAGTGTAAAATGTACCTTTGATGAGGGAGCAGAAGGCTAGCTAAAGACAAAGCAGAAGCTGACCCCCTGCAACCTCCCCGCACCCCCACTCCTGGGTGGGATGTGTGTGACATTCCTCCAGAAAGCATCCAACTATCTTCACATTAATGCCTTGCTAGAGGGGAGAACAACCTTAAATTGACAATGGCAAAGCCTCCAGTACCTCATGGGTCCTCTTTAGCATATGAGAGTTCTTTTGATAATTTTTTTTAAGATTTTACTTATTTATTTGACAGAGAGAGAGAGAGAGAGAGAGAGAGAGAGAGAGAGAGAGAGAGAGAGCGCACAAGTAGGCAGAGAGGCAGGCAGAGAGAGAGAGGAGGAAGCAGCCTCCCCGCTGAGCAGGGAGCCCGATGCGGGGCTCGATCCCAGGACCCTGAGATCATGACCTGAGCCAAAGGCAGAGGCTTTAACCCACTGAGTCACCCAGGCGCCCCTTGAGAGTTCTTTTGAAAACCTCCCTTTTCCTTACTGCCCCCAGCTCCAAGTGTGTCATCAGCCACTTCTCGGTAGCTTTTTCTGCTGACCGGTTCTTTCCCTGTTCTTTTTTTTTTTTTTTAAAGATTTTTATTTATTTATTTGACAGAGATAGAGAGAGAGATTACAAGCAGGCAGAGAGGCAGACAGAGAGAGAGGAAGAAGCAGGCTCCCTGCCGAGCAGAGAGCCCGATGCGGGCCTCGATCCCAGGACCCTGAGACCATGACCTGAGCCGAAGGCAGAGGCTTTAACCCACTGAGCCACCCAGGCGCCCTCTTTCCCTGTTCTTTAATAAAAACACCCTTTTGCACCAAAGACATCTCAAGAATTTTCTTTGTCATCAACTCTGGACTTCACCCCATCAAACCTCACCTGTATTCCAAAACCACATCAGGTGGGTCATATGCTTGGGGAATGATTGCCAACAACTATCCTGGGGAGCAGAGATAACAGAAGTTTCCAAAGGAATTTTTATTTATTTTAAAGATTTTTTTAAAAGATTTTATTTATTTATTTGACAGAGAGAGAGAGAGAGAGATTACAAGTAGGCAGAGAGGCAGGCAGAGAGACAGGGAGAGGAGGAAGCAGGCTCCCTGCCGAGCAGAGAGCCCGATGCAGGCCTCGATCCCAGGACGCTGAGATCATGACCTGAGCCGAAAGCAGAGGCTTTAACCCACTGAGCCACCCAGGCGCCCTATTTTAAAGATTTTTATTATCTATTTGACAGAGAGAGACATTACAAGTAGGCAGAGAGGCAGGCAGAGAGAGAGGAGGAAGCAGGCTACCTACTGAGCAGGCAGCCTGACATGGGGCTCTGATCCCAGGACCCGGAGATCATGACCTGAGCCAAAGGCAGAAGCTTAACCGACGGAGCCACCCAGGTGCCCCCCAAAGGAATTTTTATATATTTAAGTAGACTTACAGGATTCTGGGGGTGGTGAGGGGGGGTCGGGCTAAGATTGCCTTCTGCCCTTAGCAATGTATTAACATCGAGGTAGCTGGAAAAAAAAAACAAAAACGTCGAGGCAGCTGAGTCCCTAGAGCTAGAGGAATGTCACCCTATCTGTTTCTAGGACTTGTCAATGGGCTGTAGGTAGTAAGGAAATTTAATAATTTTCTTCTGCCTTTGTTTCCCACATCAATAATGATATTGTAGGTTTTTTTTAATTTTTAATTTTTAATTTTTTTAAAAGATTTTATTTATTTATTTGACAGAGACAGCGAGAGAGCACAAGCAAGGGGAGCAGCAGAGGGAGAGGGCGAAGCAAGCTCTCCGCTGAGCAGGAAGCCTGATGCCGGGCTCCATCCAAGGACCCTGGGATCACGACCTGAGCCGAAGGCAGACGATTTGAGCCATTTGAGCCACCCAGGCATCCAATATTGTAGTTTTTTAAAAAAATGTTTATTTATGGGTGGGGGGCAAAGGGACTGGGGGAGAGAAGCAGACTCCCTGCTGACTGGCGAGCCAGTGGTGGGGATTGATCTCATGACCCCCACATCCCCATCTGAGCAAAAACCAAGAATCAGAAGCTCAACCCACAGAGCCACCCTGGTGCCCCTGGTATTGTAGTCCTATAGGATATTGTTTTTATTCTGAGCAAATACATGTGATGGAGCTTTGGGGTGTTGTTGAAGTCCAGTACTGCCACCAAGAACGAATTTTTGAGACGTCCTTGGTGCAAAAAACATGGTTTTATTAAAGCACAGGGATGGGACCTGTGGGCAGAAGGAGCTACCGTACTGGGTTTGTGAGGAATGGCTGATTGTATACTTGAGAGTTGGGAGAGGTAAGGAAAAAGGGAGGTGTCTAAAAGGACTTTTTCACAAACTAAAGACCCTCAGGCCACTGGAGGCCTTACTATTGTGAAGCTAAGGTTGTTTTTCCCTCCAGCAAAGCAGGAACATGAAGATAGTTGTTCCTGGAGGAAGGGCACACACATCCCACCCAGCAGTCTGTGTGTGTGGGGGGGGTGGGAGGGGTTACATGGGGTCAGTTTCTGCTTTGTTCTCAGCCTTCCCCTCAGCACATGTGACAGTATTTAATTATGAAATGAGTTATGAGCGATCATGAACTCTGCAGCGTACTTTGAAATGATTCAACCACACAACTTACTTTCAAGGGGTTCAACAACAATACCTACACACCTGGGGAGAGAAAATGAACAGAAATGGCGAAACGCTAAGAACTGTCTGATCTCAGGGCAGGGTATACAGGTTTCCACCGCACTATTCTCTCACTTCTTCGTCTGCATACAAACTATCCCAACAGAACGCCGGGGCTGTGTGTGTAACACCGCCACGCCTCGCGGGGCGGCTCGGGGACCAGCGCGCCTCGGCGCTGGGGTCCGCAGACACAACCCCACTCCCGCGCGGCGCTCTGACCCGCCTCGCCGCCGGACCCCGTCTGCGCATGCTCAGAGGCCCCGCGCGTCCGCCCCGCCCCTCGGGCGTACTCGTGCGCGCACGGCGCAGGCGCGCGGCTCCCGGCGGCACGAGAGACGCTAGCTGCGGGACGCGGCGGACCGCTGAGGTGCGGACCTGAGGTGATGGAGCCGCCGAAGGTGGAAAAGTTCGGCACCGCCAACAGGGGAAACGGGCTGCGCGCCTTGGCGCAGCTGCGCCCGGGAGAGCTGCTCTTCCGCTCGGATCCCTTGGCGTACACGGTGTGCAAGGGGAGTCGTGGCGTCGTCTGCGACCGCTGCCTACTCGGGTACGTGCGGAGCGCCCTCGCCCACCCGAGTCGCGGGGTCGGGCTGCGGGGGGTGTCGTGGGGCCGCCCGCCGCGGGACTCAGCCCGGCCGTGGGTGTGCACCTTTGGGGGCGCTGCCCGGGTGCCCAGCCCCGCGCGCCCTGGGACGCGCAGTTCCCGGGGGCGCATCGCGGCTGGCAGGGGGCGGGGGATGGGGGCGTCCTAGGCTCAGCCCCCGCCGCTCCTTGTGGGGCGGAGCTGGACCCCAAGCACCCCCCGCCCGTCCCTCCCGGGCTGCTGTAGGAATTGGAGGGAGCCGGTGGGGCAGAGCTAAGGGGCAGCGTTGTGGGGCGGCTAATTTTCCCGGGGAACAGAAAGTCTGTGTCCTGGGCGCACGCTTCATCGGTGCGGCCGTGGAAGTCACAGCTGGCTGGTGGGGTGGGTCGCAGGGTTGTGTGCAAACCCGGCTCGGTACTCGGGCCCCGCCAGGAGAGGACCCGGCTGGCGGGAGGCGGAAGAATCTCGGTGTTTACGGAACACTTTCCAGGGCCCAGGTTGTGTTCCGCCTGGAGCTATGAAGATGAACGGGGCATCCGTTAAGAACGGAGCACATCAGGGAGAGCGAGAATTAATTACAGCGAATCTGAAGGGCCGAAATAGAGATGCCTAAGTTACTGAGGTTCCATGATGTGCTTTGCATTTAATGGCTGTGCAGGCGAGTCTAAGTCTTAGTCACCTATCGGGATGCGAGAATTCATGCGAAAGTGTATCATAAGCCTGGAAGCACTGGGCCGATGTAAAGTGCTATGTTAGAGCAATTTATGGTAACACGTAATATGTGTTTCCATAAATTGGAAAGCACAGTCACAGGACTTGTAGTCAAGCAGCTAATGTTACTGAGCTCCTGTGACCTGCGAAAGAAGACAGCTCTGTTTGAGATGGGTGGGATGATTTTTTCCACGATTGCCCTTCAGATCTCTTAGCCTGGGATTTAGGTGGGTGGAGGTGAGGAGATAATTGCAGGATTCAAATCGGTAGCTTGACCATAAATCTTAGCGAATTCCTTATTTGATTCGTAATCGAGGAACTTATTTATTTAACTTTGTATTTTAAAGCTACTAAATAACAGTAACAATTGTATCTGTAGCTTCCTGATGTAACCATAACAGTAACAACAAAAGAAATCAGTTGAGAGAGCACTTTGAAGTTTTTGTAAACTTCAGAACTTAAAAAAGTTTTGAAAACAGTTAATTCAAGACTTGACTGTTTGCTGAAGGCCCCCAAGTTGAAAGTTACAGATCTTTGATTCTTATTCAGGCAAAGTAGAGACCTGGGCTCTTCCTCCTGTTAAATCATCTGTGGGTGTATCTCGAGTTTGAATGTAGAGAACTCGATGCCCTTTAATATTAGTTGATGGAGAGAGGAGGTGTGGGTCATCTTCCAGATGAAATCAGACTGGCAAAGTTATTTAGTAGTTGAGATGGAAAAGTTTTGGAATTAATACATGATGACAGATTATTCACTGAATTATCAGAGTCAAACTTGAGTTATGTGATGCATAAATTGTCTGTTTTCCAAAGTTGACTATGCAGACCCAGCTGTTCGTGGGCGGGATGCTTTTTTATTTACTATGCTATTTCATTACTGTTGGCTATCACTCATAGCTTATTAGCAAGAGATTACTTGCTAGTACTACTTTAACCAAAAAAGGAATATAATGCAAGAGCGTTGGGGAGATCTCAGCATTGCTTTGAGGTCTGGAGGAACCCCAGTTCTGAAGGTGGGCAGGAACGAAGGGGAGTTTCATAGTCAGAATTACACTTCAGAAGTAGTTGGAGTTGGGACCTGGGGAGTACATCATTTGTGATGTTGCCTTGTAGTGCTGGCTTCTCTCGCATGTATTCTGGGCCCTGCTGCCGCTACTCTTGCCACTGCTGTTGGGAAACGGAGTTTTGTTGGAAAGCTGCTTTCTCATCCATGCTTCTTTGTGGTATTAGCTTCTTTTTTTTTTTTTTTTTAAGATTTTATTTATTTATTTCACAGAGGGAGAGAGATCACAAGGAGGCAGAGAAGCAGGCAGAGAGAGAGGGGGAAGCAGGCTCCCCGCTGAGCAGGGAGCCTGATGCGGGCCTCGATCCCAGGACCCCGAGATCATGACCTGAGCCGAAAGCAGAGGCTTTAACCCACTGAGCCACCCAGGCGCCCTGTGGTATTAGCTTCTGATTCAAAATTCTCAGTGGTGTCTTGGATTGGCTGAGATTGGGTCACTGCCTGGATCCTAGCTGCAAGGGAATTTGAGAAGGTGACTATTAGGACTTCTTGGCCTTAGGGAAAGGAGGCAGGCTCTATTCCCACCAATATTCACTACAGTGGGGGTAATTAGCAAACATAAAATAAAGGGGATATCAGTAAGTGCCAAGGATCCAAACAAAACAAACAAAAGGAGTTTTCATACTGACGTGCACTAGTTTAGTAGTGCTTTACACAAAAAATACATTTGCACTTAATTTATGTATTTGCACTTACGAGGATATAGCTGACTTGTGCTGTGGTAGTAAGTGCTCCGTTGAACACTTACGTGTCAGTGGTTAGTATTTCTGCAGTGCACAGTTGGGAATCAGCACAGCCTGAAAATAGTTTTAGAGAAATCAAACTTTGGTGCATTGTTTCATGCAGTTTTCTACTACAATTGAATGACCATCACTGGGGTAAAGTTTCTGTGTTCTTTATCACCTTGTAAGTAAAATTTGTTCATCATCAGTTGTGAAGTCCTTGAGAGTAGGTATTAAATCTTTCAATTTTTGTAGCCCCAAGTGCCTGACATATAGTAAGCTTATAGTTTGTGTTAAGAACATCTGGCTGAATTTTCCTCTAGCTGTTCTTGCCTTTCTGCTGTCTTCCATTTGAATTAAATGGAATGAAAATATTCATTTGTAACAGTAACAGTTTGGGGTGGGGGTGGCAACATAAGATAACGGATTTATTATAATTTATTATTTCATTCTACCCGATTTCCTTTGGTCTTGGGCTATCTGAAAAGTGCTTCAGTTCTTGCATATTTATTTTTATTAATAGAGAGGCTTGAATGAATCCGCTTCATGGCTTCTCTTCCTTTTTTTCTCTCAGTAAGGACTGGTTTTTTATCTTTGGAGTAGAAAAAAATGAAGTATGTAAACTGGGGAAAGATTAAGTGATATGAAGTTGTGACCTAAAATAATTTATGTTATCCTTTCTCTTTCTTTCTTTTTTTTTTTTTAAAGATTATTTATTTATTTATTTGACACAGAGAGAGATTACAAGTAGGCAGAGAGGCAGGCAGAGAGAGAGGAGGAAGCAGGCTCCCCGCCAAGTAGAGAGTCTGATGCGGGCCTCGATCCCAGGACCCTGAGATCATGACCTGAGCCGAAGGCAGAGGCTTTAACCCACTGAGCCACCCAGGCGCCCCCAGTTCTCTAATCTTATATCCTTGGAGCCTAGCACATAGGAGATGCTAATTGTTGGAGTTGTGAAGGGATAGTATTTAAGGAAATTTTAAGTCACTGTATGTTTGTTTTTGTTTTCGAAAGTTCCAAGTTGCCTGTAGTTTCCGTATCAAGAGCTTCCTCTAACATAGTTTGATGATAGTTTCTTTTCTTGGGTAAAGAGGCTTTGATCTCTCTTCTATCATTAAGGCTGAGCTTGAGGCTTAGTGCCTCCCAAGAGGTAGGAGGATGAATTGGAAATGGAAAGTTCATCTTTTCCAGTCCTGAGAAAGCCCTGGTGAATTATGGGAAGAAAGAAGACAGAGGTAAGGAAAACAGATTATGAGAAATACATGTTTTAGGGTTTTTTTTTTAAGATCTTTTTTTTTAAAGTAATCTCTACACCCAACATGGGGATTAAACTCACAACCCTGAGATCAAGAGTTACACACTCCACTGACTGAGCCAGCCAGGCACACTTGAAATCCCTGTTTTGAGCTTCCTTGTCTGGTCCAAGTTCTGGAGTTGGGGTGAGTGTGTTAAGTAGGTTGAGGGGGACAGTCAAAAGTAGAAGGCCTTTGTGCTCCTTATTTGGAATCTTGAGAGGGGATAGTTATGCCGGTTGGTGCTATTCCAACATGGGGCTAAGGAAGTGGCTAGACAGATGAGTCTGTGGTAGCAGAGGAGTCTGAAATGCTCTAATACCATTGGAAGGGATGTGGAGGAGCTGAGGGGCCTGTTGGGACAGCAGGCATCACACAACTCCAGACTGAAGGTCAGGATCATGGATATAGTGCTGGGAGCAGTCATGACATCCCAGAAGGTGAAACGGCACCAGTCCAGCCATGGGACATGATCACCTCTTTGCAGTAGAGGTCATTGAAGATCTGCAGAAACACCAAGATCCTAGGTCTTCTTGCTACCATAGGATGTCCCTTAAGCTCCATTTAGAAAAAAAAAATTTACCTGAAAGCATCTATTTAAACCAGCTCTGGTAAGGAATTAAACTTAAATGTCTAAATATTAACTGAAAGAGACAGATATTTGGCAAATTTTAAGTTTTTGGCTATTTCCTAGGGTGAGTGGTCATGAGGAAGATTAGACTAATTATAGAAAAAAAAGCCCCAGGGCACCTGGGTGGCTCTGTTGTTAAGCATCTGCCTTTGGCTCAGGTCAGATCCCAGGGTCCTGGGATCGAGCCCCACATCGGACTTCCTGATCAGCGGGGAGCCTGCTTCTCCCTTTCCCACTGTCCCTGCTTGTGTTCCCTCTCTCACTGTCTCTCTCTGTCAAATAAATAAAGTAAAATCTTTAAAAAAATAAATAAAAAAGAAAAGGAAAAGAAAAAACAGCCCCATGTCCATGAGACAGATTTGATCAATTAATAGAAAACAGAGCAGCCACATTTGAGTTATAATGTGGGTAGATACGACCAGGCAATAAAGGGCAAGAAAAGAACACTGTGTTTGGTGAGGTGATGTAGTCCATCTCGGCCAAGGGCTGAACCTGGGTGGAGGCAGAGATGGAATGGTTTGAGGATAGCTAGGGAAGTGGTTGCTGAGTAACTCAGTCTTAGAGAAGAGAAGGTTTGAAATATCCTTCTAGAAGAGTAAATTGTCTTGTGGAATGTAGTAGCATAGCTGGGAAGCGCTGGGAGTCCACATAAAACTTGTGTTCATTTATTTAGAGTGAGAGCAGTAGCACAGGAGTGCTTTCTTCTCTCTCCATGGTCAGCTACTTGACTATAAAACTTGGGTTTATCCAGGATTGCCAGGTTAGTTTAATGGAAGGAGAGAAGGAGAAGGAAGTGAAGTTGTAGGCAAGGGAGGTAATTAGGCACCATGATTTTCAAGCAAGGGACTGAGGCCATAAGGAGGGTAGTGTGATGGATAGTGGAATGTGATGGACTCGGTGGATTAGGGGACACGGTGTGGTCAAGGAAAAGGAGAGTAGTTGTAATGGGAGGACTTGTACACACATATATAAATATGCTCCAGAAGTATCGTGTGTTGGAACAAGAGGGTTTAAGGTACGGCAGAAAGCACCTGAGATAGGGAAGAAGATTGTTAAAATCAGTAAACAGAGACTGAGGTCTTAGATGGATTTTCTTTTTTCTTCTTTTCTTTTCTCTTTCTTTTCTTTTCTTTCCTTTTCCTTTTCCTTTTCTATGAGGGAGTGCGTGTGTGAGTGGGGTGGGAGGTGGGAGAAGCGGGGAGGGAGGGAGAGAATTCCAGTCAGGCTACACGCCCAGCACAGGGCCCCAGCTTGGGGCTCTATTTCATGAACCTGAGGTCATGACTGGAGTCAAAATCAAGAGTCCTGGGCGCCTGGGTGGCTCAGTGGGTTAAAGCCGCTGCCTTCGGCTCAGGTCATGATCCCAGGGTCCTGGGATCGAGGCCCACATCAGGCTCCCTGCTCAGCGGGGAGCCTGCTTCCTCCTCTCTCTCTGCCTGCCTCTCTGCCTACTTATGATCTCCCTCTCTGTCAAATAAATAAATAAAATCTTAAAAAAAAAAAAAAAAAAAAAAAAAAAAAAAAAAAAAAAAAAAAAAAAAAAAATCAAGAGTCCGATGCTTAATCTACTGAGGCACTTAGGTCCCTCCCCTGCTGCTTTTTTATAGGTTACTTTTCTGAGTAAGTGAAGTTACCAAGAACATTAAACATTGGAATGAATAGTTTCAACAAAGGCAAAATTCTCACAGTGGCTTCCTAAGCCAAGCTTTAGGGGGTTGGTAGGAGGAGCCAAGTGGAGACAGGGAGGCACTTACCTCTGTTTAAATCATGGGTGAAAGGCATTCTGTGGGTTTATGGCTGGTTTTGTGAAATAGGTCAGCACCAGGTGCTGGCCAAGTGCTGTCATATTACAGACTCTCCTTGGGGAGGTGGGTGGTGAACTGTGAAGGCCCTCAAAGAGTAGAAATTTGAGAGACGGCTTGAAGTCAGGATTTGCAGATGCCTGGGCACTGGCTCGTGGATTTACCTGAGGGTCAAGAAAGGATTGATAATGAGGTGGGTTGGGAAAGGACTGTGGATATGACTTCCATTTTTCTTTTTAAGTGGGAGTTATAATTTTTGTTTCTTTGGCTTCTTCCTTTTCTTCTGCAAGGAGGTTTGGGAAGGGGCTGTATGGCAGAGCCCTGAGCCTGAAAACATTTGGTCCATGTGAATGCCACAGCAGAGGACATTGTTAATCAGATAGGATGACCTGCTTTGTGGATAGCAGTAAGTTGTTGTTCTTCAGACAGCCTGGTGATTGTTCAGAGGGCTCACGAACAGAGCCACTGTGGGGATAGGGGTGGAGATTGATAGGGGTGGAACTCAACAGTACAGTTGGCCTCACCAGGGCCTTGTGACTTCTACTAGTACAGAGTGCCTGGTTTGTCACCAGTAAGGAGGGATCCTGAGTTCCCCAAATGGCAACACATCTTTAGGACCAGCCAGCCAGCTGGTGTCAGGTCTTTTTTTGTTTTGTTTTGTTTTGTTTTGGTGTCAGGTTTTTATCGTAGATCCTTTTGTAATGGGGAAGGATCACTGATTTGTTCTTACTGGAACTTTTTCTGCCCTTTGATTTGCCCTCTGCCTGTGCTGCCATCTCTGAGACCTACTGACAGGCTTCTGTAGACCTTACACGGTTGCATCTGACTTTCACAGGACAATTGAAGCAATGGCTAAAACCTGTGGTTTGACTGCTGTTGACATACGCTGTCATTTGAGACAACTGATAACATAGAGCTGTGTTTCTCAAACTTTTCAGTCTCAGAACTCCTTTACATTCTTAAAAATTGAGTAGGATTTCATAGGAGGGGCTCTAAAAAACAGTTATTTAGGACTCTGAATAGGTTTTACTCTGAGTGGGTTTTACTTACATGGGTATCTCCATTGATTTTATTGCATAAAAAATTAAAACTGTTAAGTTTTGAAAATATGCATTTAAACAATTATTACATTTTAATAAAGTAGTGAAACAAACTATTTTCTGAAATAAGAACACTTACTGAGAGAAGTTGCTTGCTTTACATTTTTGTGTAACTCTTTAATGTCTGACTTAATAGATTTGGATTCTCATAACTGCCTCTGCATTCAGTATTTTGCAAAATGTCATATAGCCTCTAGAAAACTCAACTGTACACTCATGGGAGAATGAGAATAAAAAAGGCAAAAAAGGTGTTAGTGTTATTAATAAAATAGTTTTGACTTCATGGATCTCCTGAAAGGGCTTTGGGGACTTCCAGTGGTCCCTGGACTGTATTTTGAGAACTATTGTTAGAAAACTCTGGACATGTCTTTTTTTTTTTTTTTCCCCTTTTTTCTTTTTGAGTAGTCTCCACCCACAGTGTGGAATCCAATGCAGGGCTTGAACTCAGGACACTGAAATCAAGACCTAGCTGACAGGTCATGATCTCAAGGTCCGGGGATCAAGCCCTGCATCGGGCTCTCTGCTTAGCGGGGAGCCTGCTTCCCCCTCTCCCTCTGCCTGCTTCCCTGACTACTTGTGATCTCTGTCTCTGTCAAATAAATAAATAAAATCTTTAAAAAAAATTAAAAAGGGCGCCTGGGTGGCTCAGTGGGTTAAAGCCTCTGCCTTCGGCTCAGGTCATGATCTCAGGGTCCTGGGATCGAGGCCCACATCGGGCTCCCTGCTCAGCAGGGAGCCTGCTTCCTCCTCTCTGTGCCTGTCTCTCTGCCTACTTGTGATCTGATCTCTCTCTCTGTGTCAAATAAATAAATAAAATCTTAAAAAAAAAAAAAAAAAAAAAAAAGAAGACCTGAGCTGAGATCAAGAGTTGGACACTTAACTGACTGAGCAACCCAGGCACCCCTCGACATGTTTTTTGTATCATTTTGAGAGGGTAAGGTTTGTTTCTAGTATATGTTGTGAACCAGTGAACAAAGTTTGGTTTTGGTTTTCTCATAAATTAGGATATATTGGGATCAGGAACCAAGGTGTGGACTTAGTGCTGCCTAGTTGGGGGTGACTTAGTTTTTGCTTCTCATCCTCTAACTTTAGGCTGGTTCTGATTGTTTAGCAGTCAAGGGAGAAATGTTTCCACTGTATTAGATATGGCCAAATATGGGATGGTGATTAACCTTGATTATCAAGGAAAAGTAAGAGAGCTAGCTTCCATTTACTTGTCAGCACAATATAGCATGATTGCATACTATTATTCAGTAGCTAATATTTATTATCACTTAGCAATATCACGCATGATTTTAAGTGCTTTACTTTATATTACTTCACTTAATTCTCATAATAGCCCCCCAAAAGTGTCTATTATGTTCCTTATAAACACAAATACAGAACATTCATACACTTGCAGGAGTGCAATTTGATAGGACCTGTCAACTGAGCACTATGTTTTCTCAACTCTACTTGGTGGATTTCTTTTTTTTTTTTTTTTTTTTTTTANTGGTTGCAACTCACATT
>LNAC01000451.1:1251598-1276884 GCA_002007465.1 Ailurus styani | reverse complement strand
TATTTGACACAGAGAGAGAGATTACAAGTAGGCAGAGAGGCAGGCAGAGAGACAGGGAGAGGAGGAAGCAGGCTCCCTGCTGAGCAGAGAGCCCGATGCGGGCCTCGATCCCAGGACCTGAGATCATGACCTGAGCCGAAAGCAGAGGCTTTAACCCACTGAGCCACCCAGGCGCCCACTTGGTGGATTTCTGACAGAATTACAAATAACAGTGGCTGCACAAGGATACAGCAGTTTGATAATAAAAAAGGGAGAGAAAATTTTAATGTCCATTAATAGGGGACTCATTAAGTTATGGTGCAGCCATATTATAGAATACTGTCCAGCTGTTCAGATGGAAGTAGATCCATTTTTACGGATTTGGATGACTGTCCATGACACATTGCTGGGTGAATAAAGTTGTACAACAATGTATATATTTTAAATAAATCTGTGTGTGTGTGTATATGGACTTGTGTGTATAGGAAAAGTTTGGAAGAACACCCCAGAATTCTAATATGATTACTTCTAGAGAATAGAACTTGGAGGTGGGAGGGAAGATATTCCTTTGTACTTTTTATATTTTGTATTTTTTTCCCCCAGTCAAGCTTCTATCCTTTTTTGTAATTATAAATTTAAATAAACTTTGAGAAAGTCTTTCTTAGATTTTTGTGTCATTTGAAATTGTAGGAAATGGTGTGTGCTACTTGGGATGAAGATGCCTTAGAAATGCTTGCCAGCTTAGGTCCACCTTTTTTTTTTTTTTTTTTTTTTTTTAAGTCAGTTGATTAGACTAAGAGTGAACTTCTTGAGAGAAATGAGTTAGTTCATTGGCTGGCCCCAGTGGCTTTAGAATTTGAACTGAGAGAAATAGAACTCCTGTTCATAGTCCTCATGATAGTCTGCCTCTGCTCAAGCCTGGTATTTAACTCTTCCTTGGTATTCCTGAGACATCTCAGTATCCATCAGTAAACTTTATTCATCTCCCCCACCCCACAGTGAGCAGACAAGATGACTCCATTTCTCAGCCTCCTTGCAGTTTGACTGGGGCCCTGTGACTCCTTTTTGGCCAGTGGACTGTGGGCTGGAAGTTATACAAGCCATTTCTAAGTCTGCCATGAAACATCCTGTGCATTCTTCCTGCTCTCTCTTCCTTGCCTTGAAGACTATGGAGGCCATGAGTGCGTTTGGAGAATCAAGCATGAGTCATGTCATGGAGGAGAGCTGCTCTGGGGAATTGCACTCAGAGTTAGTGGGAGCTAGAGATAAACCTCTGTTAAGTAACAAAGAGCAGCCCTTTTTGAACTTGAATGTGCAAATAAATCAAAGGTTTTGTTCAAGTGTAGATTGTGATTCAGTAAGGCCTGGGTTGGATGTGAGATTCTGCATTTCTAACAAGCTAATGCTGCTGGTTTGCTGATCACACATGAGTAGCAAAGACTTAAGAAAGGGTTAAATTGGGCGCCTGGGTGGCTCAGTGGGTTAAAGCCGCTGCCTTCGGCTCAGGTCATGATCCCAGGGTCCTGGGATCGAGGCCCGCGTCGGGCTCTCTGCTCAGCAGGGAGCCTGCTTCCTCCTCTCTCCTCTCTCTCTGCCTGCCTCTCTGCCTACTTGTAATCTCTCTCTCTGTGTCAAATGAATAAATAAAATCTTTAAAAAAAAAAAAAAAAAAAAAAAAAAAGAAAGGGTTAAATTAAATGGCATATAGCTCACTCTAAGTACTCTGTAAAAGCACTTATCAAATGGATACTATAGCATCCTGAAATAGCACTGAATATGATGAAAAGGAACTAGGGACTCTACATTTATAATCAAGCGTTAGATTACTCCTAAGTACATGTATATTCTTTCATGTATCCTGGGCTGTAATTTAGTAGTATATGTGCAGAAAATACATGAAATCAGAACCTGGAGTTATTTTTATTTTTTAAATATTGATTTATTGAGAGAGAGCGCAGAGAGCATAAATGGGAAGAGGGGCAGAGGGAGAAGGACAAGCAGACTCCCCCCTTAGCAGGGAGCCTGACGTGGGGCTCAGTCCCAGGACCCCAAGATTATGACCTGACCTGAAGGCAGATGCTTAACTGACTGAGCCTCCCAGGTGCCCCAGAATCTGGAGTTATTTTTAAGATCATTTTGAACATACCATGATTTTGTGTTTGCAATTGTTGTATGCTTCTCTAACTACTTTCATGGAAAAGTAACCTCTTCCCATTATAATTAAATTTTTTAAAATATATTTTTGTTTAGAAAGAATTTCAAATTTACTGAAAAGTGGCAAGAATAAGAATGGGATAAAAAATCTGGATACTTTTTACCCAGATTAACTTATTAATATTTGACATCATTTTTAAAAAAAGATTTATTTATTTATTTATTTGAGAGAGAGAGATTACAAGTAGGCAGAGAGGCAGGCAGAGAGAGAGGAGTAAGCAGGCTCCCCGCTGAGCATGGAGCCCGATGCGGGCTTGATACCAAGACCCTGAGATCATGACCCGAGCCGAAGGCAGAGGCTTTAACCCACTGAGCCACCCAGGCGCCCAATATTTGACATCATTTACACACTCTCTCCTCTCTGTCCTCCCTTAAGCTCCCATCTTTGCCCATATATACACAGTTTCTTCTTTTTGAATATGTAAGTTCCATATATCCTCGTCCTTTATCCTAAATATTTTTTTTTAAGATTTTATTTATTTATTGGACAGGTAGAGACACAGCGAGAGAGGGAACAGCTGGGGGAGTGGAAGAGGGAGAAGCAGGCTTCCTGCCGAGCAGGGTGCCTGATGCTGGGCTTGATCCCAGGACGCTGGGATCATGACCTGAGCCGAAGCCATGATGCTTAATCGACTGAGCCACCCAGGCGCCCATCCTAAGTACTTTAATATGTATTCCCAACAATTAGGAAAGTTATACATACCAGCTTCATTAAATTTAACATTACCATAATACTTAGTATCTGTATTTCAGTTTTGTGAAGTGACCCAATAATGTTCTTCATAGCATTTTTTCCCCTTTTAATACAGTTAATTGTCTTATCTTAGGTCGTCTTTAATCTGGAACATTTCGCAACTTTTCTTTGTCATATAACACTGACTTTTCCTTTCTGTTTTAATAGAACTTTCCTTATTTTGGGTTTATCTAATGTTTCTTCATGCTTAGATTCAGGTTATGTGTTCTCAGCTGTGATGCTACTTGTGTTTATGTATCTTCAGGGTATCCCATTTGGAGGTTCATAGTTTTTAGCTGCCTTTCATTGATGGTGGTAATTGTAATCACCCGGTCAAGCTGTAGTTTTGTTTTCCCACTGTGCACAGTCCCTCATCTCCCAACTAATAATCTGTGGGAAGACATTTTAAGACCATGGGAGTAAGCGGTTTGTTAAAATTTCCTCTAGATTTAGAATCCATGGATGATTCTTGATTGAATCTTTGGTATGATATTTGCAAAATGCTGGTTTTCCAACTACAGCACTCCCCCACACTTAGCAGTTAGCATTCAGCTCAGCATTCTACTGTAAGCACGATCCATCCTTCTTCCTTATTATTTGTTTATTATCAGTATGGACTGATGAATTTTTTTTCAGTGGTTTATAAGTAGTCGTGTAAAAATTTTGGTGCTTAGATTATCCCAGAATTAATTAATTGATTGATTAATTGATTAATTTATTGTCTTTTAAAGATTGTATTTATTTGACAGAGATAGAGACAGCGAGAGAGGGAATACAAACGGGGAGTGGGAGAGGGAGAAGCAGGCTTCCTGCCAGGCAGGGCCCTATGTGGGGCTCGATCCCATGACCTGAGTTGAAGGCAGGTGCTTAACAAACTGATCCACCCAGGCACCCCCTACCCCAGAATTTTTTTTTTTTTTTTAGTAGGAAATCTTTTAAGTTGAATTCTCTGTCCTGTAATTTTTTTTTAAAAAAACATTACTTTCTAGTATAAAGGATATTCTGGGTTCATCCTGTAAATAGTTCATCCCAAGCCTGGAATCAGTATTTCTCTGAAGATTCCTGGATTCTTTTATTTATTTTATTTTATTTTATTATTTTATTTTTTTAAAGATTTTATTTATTTATTTGACAGAGAGAGAGAGAGGTCAGATCACAAGTAGGCAGAGAGACAGGCAGAGAGAGGAGGAAGCAGGTTCCCTGCTGAGCAGAGAGCCCGATGCGGGCCTCGATCCCAGGACCCTGAGATCATGACCTGAGCCGAAGGCAGAGGCTTTAACCCACTGAGCCACCCAGGCGCCCAGATTCCTGGATTCTTTTCGTGAGGAATAATATTAGACACCAAGATCTGTTGGCAGGTGTGCTCACTGTTACTGCAGTGTCTTTGCTCTTTGACTTTTGCAGCAAAGTTAGGAAATACGCAGGTTCATGAAAATGTACATACATATATATACATGTAATGTAGAAATCATGAGTTTACACCAACACTTTCAAGTCAGATTTGTTTCCTTAGGACTCTTTCTTGCCTTTCCTTGTTCCATAATTGTATATTTCTTTTGCCTCGGTGACACTGTCACTAACATCATCATCAATGTATTTATTCATTTATTCAACTCTGTACGTCATATAAAGTTATTTTAAGAATTGCTTCATCTACATATCACAACAGAAAGCCCCTACTTAGTACAGAATAGTCTGCAGTGTCCCCTTCCCTGCTACTCTGCCGAAGACTTGAGAGTATATAGTAAATACTGTGCTCATTTTGTATTCTTTGTTTTTCTTTTCAGTGTATTTATTGCTATTAATTGGCAGTACAATTCAGTTTATTTGTTTTACTTTGTTTTCAGTTTTAGATTTCCTTCCCCATTCTTACTAATTTAATTTTATATTTGGAATATGTAGAACATTCACGTGCTTCCCAAACTTGAACTATAAAAAAGAGAAGTATCAGCCCCTTCCATCTCCATACTGTTCCCCATTGTCTCCTTCCCCACCTTGCATGTAGTGATGTTCATCATTTTCTGGTTTATCTTCTCTCTCACTTTCTTTTTTTATTGGTAAAGATAAGCACATGTATGTGTATTTTCCATTGACATACAAAAGTTAGCATACCGTATCTGTTCTTTTATACTTGTTTTCTTCATTTAAAATGTCTAGTGGAGGGCACCTGGGTGGCTCAGTGATTTAAAGCCTCTGCCTTCAGCTCAGGTCATGATCTCAGGGTCCTGGGATCGAGGCCCGCATCAGGCTCTCTGCTCAGCAGGGAGCCTGCTTCCTCCTCTCTCTCTGCCTGCCTCTCTGCCTACTTGTGATCTCTCTATGTCAAGTAAATAAATAAATCTTAAAAAAAAAAAATAAAATAAAATGTCTAGTGGAAGCACTCTATATTTGTAGAAACTTTTTCTTTTTTATAGCTCTGTAATACTCTGTGTATGTGCCAGAGTTTCTAATTTCCTCTGCTTGGCCATTTACGTAATTTCTAGTATTTTGCAATTGTGAGTAATGCTATAATGAATAATAACCTTGCACTTAGGTATTTTTGTTTTGTTGCAGGTGTATATTCAGTATAAATTCCTAGAAGTGGGCGTGCTAGGTCAAAGTATCAATACTTAGGTGGGGTGGTACCATTTTATATCTCTACTAGCAATGGATAAGAGTGTTTCCTGCAGCTTTGTAGACTGAGTGTGTGGTTAAACTTTTGAATTTTTGCCAGTCTGATGGGTGAGAAATGGTATCTCAGTGTAGTTTCAATATGCATTTAAGTTGTATTATCAGTAAACTAAACATCTTTTTTTTTTTAATGTCTTTATTTTTTGGACACCTGGGTGGTTCAGTTTGTTCAGTGACTACCTTTGGTTCAGGTCATGGTCCTGGAGTCCCAGGAGGGGGACATCAGGCTCCCCGCCCAGTGGGGAGTCTGCTTCTTGCTGTGACCCTCTCCCCCACATGCTCTCTCAAGTAAATAAATACAATCTTAAAAAAACCCCACTTTTTAATTTGTTATTTAATTAATTATTTATTTTTTAAAGACTTTATTTGAGAGAGTCAGCAAGTGAGAGAGAGTGTGGGCAGTGGGAAGGAGCAAAGGGAGAAGGAGAAGCAGATTTCCCGCTGAGCAAGGAGCCTGACATGGGCCTCAATCCTGGGACTCTGGGATCATGACCTGACCTGAAGGTCGACGCTTAACCGACTGAGCCATCCAGGCAGCCCTACTTAATTTTTTTGAAGATTTTATTTATTTCAGAGAGAGAGACAGAGACCGCAAGCATGAGGAGGGGGAGGTGTAGAGGGAGGAGTAGATTCCCTGCCCAGCAGGCAGCCCAGTGTAGGTTGGGTTCCAGGTTGGATTCCAGGACCCTGGGATCAAGACCGAGTTGAAGGCAGATGCTTAACTGATTGAGGCACCCAAGTGCTCCTGCTTACTCTGTGCCTAAGTTGGGCTTGAACTCATGACCCTGAGATCAAGAGTTATATGCTCTACTGACTGATCCCGCCAGGCGCCCCTATTAAATATTTTTTCATGCGTAAGGCCATATGTATATATTTTTTTGAATTATCTATATATCTTTAAAATTTTTTTATATGTGTATTTTTTTTTTACCATTTATAAGATTTCTGGTCATTTTTTTGCTTCCAATTTTAAGCATTTTTTGGTATATTATCAATATTAGCATTTTTCTTTGATAAATATTGGAAATATTTTCTTTTGGGTTGTCTTTTAACTTTGATTATGATAGAGTAATTTACCCATGCTTTCTTTTAGATCTTGTATATTTTATTTGAGACAATATGTGTGCACCCTTTTGCCTGAGGGGTGGGGAAGGGGCAGAGGGAGAGAGCGACTCTTAAGCTGACTCCCTGCTGATTTTGGAGCCTGTCCCTTGATCTCACAGCTGACCTGAACCCAAATCACAAGTCATGTGGTTAACTTGACTGAGCCACTCAGGTACCCCCAAGAGCTTGTATAATTTAAATCTTTACATTTAGATCTCTGATTCTTTTTTTTTTTTTTAAAGATTTTATTTATTTACTTGACACAGAGAGAGAGATTACAAGTAGGCAGAGAGGCAGGCAGAGAGACAGGGAGAGGAGGAAGCAGGCTCCCTGCTGAGCAGAGAACCCGATGTGGGCCTCGATCCCAGGACGCTGAGATCATGACCTGAGCCGAAAGCAGAGGCTTTAACCCACTGAGCCACCCAGGCGCCCTCTTTTTTTTTTTTTTTTTTTAGGATTTTATCTATTTGAGAGAGAGAGAGAGAGCGAGAGAGCGTGCGCGCACAAGCAGGGGGAGGGGCAGAGGGAGAAGCAGGCTTCCTGCTGAGCAGAGAGCCCTGCACAGGGCTCAATCCCAGGACCAGAGACAAAGGCAGATGCTGAACCCATTGAGCCCCCCAGGCACCCTGATCTCTGATTCATTTAGAATTTATTATGTATGGTATAAAGTATGGATCTAATTTTTTCGTTTTGTTGTTTTAGAGAGAGAGAATGCAGGGTGGAGGATGGAGGGGCAGAGGTAGAGTGAGAGAGAATCTTAAGTAGGCTCCATGCCCACCACAGAGCTGGATGTGGGGCTTGATCTTACAGCCCTGAGATCATGACCTGAGCTGAAATCAAGTTGGATGCATAACCAACTGAGCCACCCAGGTACTCTGGTATGGATCTAATTTTATCGTTTTCTAAATGGCTATTAGTCCCATCATCATTTATTTAAAAGATTAGAGAAAATCACTGGGTCAAAAACAGTGTTTGTATTATAGATCATATACTAATTGGCTCTCTGAGCTTTCTATTCTGCTTTATTGGTCTGTATACTCATGTACTTGTATCACACTGTTTCAGTTACAGAGAATTACAGAGAATTTAATATCTGGGAATACTTGTCATCTTCAGATATGTGGTCTCCTTTCTTTTTCAATTTTTATGCCTCTTATTGTTCTTTCCAGGCTAATAAACTCTGAGTAATGCCTCCAGAACAATGTTAAATAGTAGTGAAGGTAGTGGTCATTCTTTTATTGTTCCTGGTCTCCCTGGGGCTTACTTACTAAGTAACATTCTGGATTTAGGACTGAGGGACATATATTTTATCATGTTAAGGAAGTGTATCCATCCGTTTCTATTTTTTCAAGAGTTTTAAATTAAGAACAGGTGTTGAATTCTGCCAAAGGCATTTTCATCATCTGTGGAAAGTCATGATTTTTTTTTCCTAGACTTATTAATGTCCCACTATAAATTTACGTAAGAGAGACTATAGAACCAATTTGTATATAAGTCTTCGTATGTATTTGTATATAAGTCTTCTTGTTTGCTTAGGTAAAGAGGATCATTAAAATAAAACTGTGTTTCACTGTGAACTATTAATCAGTGGGGTGTTTATGCAGATTATTTCCCCTACCCCAATCTTGTCTAAAATTTTTAACAGTTTAAACAAATAAAGGTGAAGTTTTTTATTTATTTATTTTTTAAGATTTTATTTATTTATCTGACAGAAGGAGACACAGAGAGAGAGGGAACACAAGCAGGGGGCATGGGAGAGGGAGAAGCAGGCCTCCTGCCAAGCAGGGAGCCCGACGCAGGACTGGATCCCAAGACTCTGGGATCATGACGGGAGCCTAAGGCAGATGCCCAACAACTGAGCCACCGAGATGCCCCAACGTGAAGTTTTTAATTTAAGATGCTAATAGAACAAGGGATAGAATGTTGGAGTTTGATTGTATCTCAGAATCAGTCTAATCTGTAACTTTTGGACAGGAATAATCAGTGGATGCTAAAATCAGTGGGCAAAGGTATGATCAGAAATAGGTGTTTACATTGGTGCCTGGGTGGCTCAGTCGGTTAAGTATCAGCCTTGGGTCAGGTCATAATCCCAGGGTCTTGGGATGAGCCCTGCACTGGGCTTCTTCCTCTGCCCCTCCCCCTGCCTGACCATACTCTCTCTCTCAAATAAATAAGTAAATAAATAAAATCTTAAAAAAAAAAGATACATAATTTTTAGTCTCCTTACCTAGGTCCTTTTTAAGTACAAGGGAAGAAACATAGTAACTTCACAGTAGATAAACTTGGCAGGCATCACTTTATTTTTTTATTTTTATTTTTTTTAATTTATTATTTTTTTTAAAAGATTTTATTTATTTATTTATTTCACAGAGGGAGAGAGATCACAAGGAGGCAGAGAGGCAGGCAGAGGACGGGGTGGGGGGGAAGCAGGCTCCCTGCTGAGCAGGGAGCCCGATGCGGGCCTCGATCCCAGGACCCTGAGATCATGACCTGAGCCGAAAGCAGAGGCTTTAACCCACTGAGCCACCCAGGCGCCCGGCAGGCATCACTTTAACCAGGTGATCAAAGTTAATAACACTAATAATATAACATATTGACGTGGTATACTTCCTGATACGCACTGAGCATGACACAACACCCCTTCTCTGATGTATAGATGTCAAAAATGTAACCTGAACTTAATCATGAGGAAACATTAGAGGAAACCAAATTGAGGGATAGTTTACAGTAACTAGGCAGTTCTGCAAATGAATCCAGGTAGTAAATGACAGAGAGACTGAAGAACCTCCTCCAGACTAAAGGACACCAAGGAAGCATGAAAACTAAAGCATGCCAAGTATGGTCCTGGATTAAAAATTGGACATTAGTGGGACAGTTGATGAAATTTGAGTGGAGTCTATAGATTAGTTAATAATATTGAATCAACGTTAATTTGTTTTACAATTAATAAGTTTATTAGATATGTTGAAGACTGTATACATAGCAGAGATTACATTTTTCTTTAAAGATTTTATTTATTTGTCAGAGAGAGGTAGAGAGAGCACAAGCAGGGGGGAGCAGCAGGCAGAGGGAGAAGCTGGCTCTCCGCTGAGCAAGGAGCCTGATGGGGGACTCGATCCCAGGACCCTGGGATCATGACATGAGCTGAAGGCAGGTGCTTAACCCACTGAGCCACTCAGGCATCCTGAGATGACATATTTTTGAGTAATGAAGAAATGTTACAAAAATGTACCTTATATTGGATGGTAAAGGAAGTTTCAACAAATCTCAGTTTATAGCATCTTTGTTCTCTGATTGTAATGCAATAAAATTAGAAATTATTAAACATTAATTTTTTGATTTTGATAATTGTTCTTTGATTATGTAAAATGTAAGGATCATATGATGTCCTTGTGAAGGACAAATGGAATTATTTACTATTTCTTGCAATTTTTATTATCATTCTGAAGTTATTTCCAAATGAGAAGGTAAAATTTTATCTTATCGAGGTAGAGAATGGGTGAAGTGACAGACTGGGGTTTGGTTTAAAGTAATGTAGTTGGAGGTATTGGTGAAGAGTATAGGTTGTATCAGATTATCCATGTGTTGATAATTTTTGAAGCTGGTTGATGAATGTGTGGGGTTCCATTATACTATTCTCTACTTTTGGGAATGTTTCAAACTCTCTATGACAAAAATAGAAGAAAAGATAAAAGAACTGCCTTCAAGTGTTTGGTCATTTTTTTTTTTTAAAGATTTTATTTATTTATTTCACAGAAGGAGAGAGATCACAAGTAGGCTGAGAAGCAGAGAGAGAGGAGGAAGCAGGCTCCCTGCTGAGCAGAGAGCCCGATGCGGGCCTCGATCCCAGGACCCTGAGATCATGACCTGAGCCGAAGGCTTTAACCCACTGAGCCACCCAGGCGCCCTCATTTTTTTTTTTTTAAGATTATTTATTTGACAGAGAGAGAGAGAGAGAGACAGTGAGAGAGGGAACACAAGCAGGGGCAGTGGGAGAGGGAGAGTCAGGCTCCCTGCTGAGCAGGGAGCCCAATGGAGGGCTCCATCCCAGGACCCCGGGATTATGACCTGAGCCAAAGGGAGATGCTTAATGACTGAGCCACTCAGGTGCCCCATGTCTGGTCATTCTTGATTAGTCATACTGAAGAATGAGGCACTAAAAAGTTTTAGGTTGAAAAAGAACAACTCTGGGTGTTTGTTCAGATTCTTGACCAGTGAGTGTCGATATGTTTGTTCATCTGGTGGCTCCCAACTGCCAGGGTTATTCTCTTGGACTGGTCAGTTTTCCTAGAAAGGGCTTGTATCAATTTGGGTTTGGATCAGAGAAACAGAATCACTGAATGACAAAGGATGAAGATTATAGAGGTTAGATCTTACATAATTGTGAAAATTGGTAAAGTTGCTGTTACTCTGAATTGTGTGGGCCCTGAAGTCAGTGGAGCTGGCAGAAAGAGAAGCCAGATGTCACGTCAGGGGAAGCAATAACACATTGGAATCCAACTGGAACTAATGAGGACAACTTGAAACCTGTGTCTGTCACTGTGTTCCCCTCAATGACACCGATGACCTGCAGAAATTGCTAATGCTCTTTGCTACAGTACTGTATATGTGGGCGCCTGGATGGCTCAGTGGGTTAAAGCCTCTGCTTTCAGCTCAGGTCATGATCTCAGGGTCCTGGGATCGAGGCCCGCATCGGGCTCCCTGCTCAGTGGGGTGCCTGCTTCCCCCCCCCCCTCTCTCTGCCTGCCTCTCTGCCTCCTTGTGATCTCTCTCCCTCTGTGAAAGAAATAAATAAAATCTTTTAAAAAAAAGAACTGTATATGTACTGGGCGCCACAACTTGGAGAAGGTTCAGAAGAGATACTGTGGGGGATGGAGGAACAGAGGGCCTGGCTGCTATCCCGGGCCAACAAGGCAAGCCATTAGGTAGTGACAGTGCACACAGGCTGCAACAGTACCTGGTACCCTACAAAAGGCCTAGACACCCTATGAAAGAGGATGGTGATGGTTGCTTCACTTCTGCCTTCCAAATTGTACACATCTTTTTTGGCCGACCTTAACCCAGAGTCATACAGAGAGGAAATTTTGGGAATTGTAGTTCCAGCTTGCTGTGTTGATAGACTACAGAAGCCACCGCAGTTCATCCCTTGTCACACATACATACCTATTTAACTATCCTTAGCCATACTTGGCAACAGTAGCAGGTTCATTCACCTAACTATCCTGTTCATAACTGGAAACGCACGGTCATTCTCCAAGATCCTTCTGTCTACTATGTTGGCCAAATCAAGTTAAATAAGGATGTGAGAGGAAATCACCACCTTTGCATCTCTCACATCATTGATGGTGGCAGAAGTCCTCCAGAGATGCAGTATTGGTTTTGGTTTACTGTTTAGGTAGGTAAAGGCAGTTCTAGTGGCTTCCATGCACTTTATACCACACTAGTCATTACTGTATAAGTAGGGGGTTAGAGGGGCTTCTTTTTTTTTTTTTTAAAAGATTTTATCTTATATTTTAAGATTGTATTTATTTTAGAGAATCTCAGCGAGACTCCATGCTGAGCACTGAGCCCAATGCAGGGCACGATCCCATGACACTGATACCATGACCTGAGCTGACTTCAAGAGTTGGATGCCCAACCGTCTGAGCCACCCAGGTGCCCCAAGAGAGGGGATTTTGACAGTTGTTAAGGATGTCTTTTCCATCTGTACATTTTGGCAGAATCTAACTGCATGGTGGATTTGGGACCTATTGGACCCACTCTGAGATAAATCTGAGCCCAGTCTGCATTGATCTTTTGATTTCCATAAGCTGCTATTCCTGAAAATTTGGACCAAAATGGTATTTTGAGTCTTTAGGAATTAACTCTACTTCAGAGTTGGTGTCTATAATCCTCCCAAGGACTGTGTATGTCCTCTTCGCAGTACAAAGTCATCCTTACAAATGGCTGTTCATCTCTTTTGGGAAGCCTAGGTGGAAAATTTACAGTATCCATATTTGGCTCTGTGGTAGAGTTCTTCCTTAATGGACCTGACTTTGCCTTCATTCCAGAGACTCTGGGTCTCTGAAATGGCTCCAGTCTGGGAACTGGTATAGGGGCCTCAACTTTACTTTTTTGGTGATTTAAATCATACTTCTAGAGTTTTCCCACTTACACTAATCAAGACTTTCCTGGATTGCCCATCTGTTTCAGCTCTAGGGGCACTGATTTCTTAGCCAGTATCAGAGATCTCTGCAGTTTAAACCTTTCTGGTTACTGTTTTGGCTGCCGTTATTGTATTCATTCCCACCTTGTCTTTGGTGTTTAAGTGCTGCCACTTGGTCTCTGACACCACAGGATCCCATCATCTGCTCAATTTAGGGAGTCAGTTTGATGGCAGGAGTTACCACTTTTATTCCTGGCCTATGAAGCCTAGCCATCCCAGAGCTCTCAAAGGAGGCCAGAGTTCCTCTCATGAATAAATTTCCTCTTAGCTTGGTGACTGGAATGTTTTCTGGATCCTCCTATGGACATGGTTAAGGGTAAGCAAGTCTTCCATATTAAATCCACTCAGCATTCTGATCTCCTTAAGCCATCAGGAAGTATCCCAGTACCCAAAGAAGTTTTGATGTTTAACCTTCATTTAGTGTAGGTTACCTTTAAGTCTAGCTTTCAGGAAACCAACCAAGCAAACTGTTAGGCGTTCCTAGCTGCTTGAGCCAACCTACTGAATCCACAATTCCTGCTTAGCGCACCCATAGCAGTAAATTCAGCCTAATCCAGCATTGTCTTCCACCTGTATCCAACACTCCTAGGATCTTTTACCATATGCATTCTTCAAGTTTTTGTTGATATCGACTGGCAAAATCTTGCAGTTCTTTTGGTGTGTAATGAGTCTCCTAATGCGTCACATTTTTTCCCCCCAAGGATTTTAGTCATCTGCCTGAGAGTGTGCGGGAACAGCAGGAGTGGGAGGAGAGGGAGATGTGGGGCTCAATTCCAGGACTCTGAGATCATGATCTGAGCCAAAGGCAGATGCTTAACCGACTGAGCCACCCAGGTGCTCTATACTTTTCTTTTAAGAAGGTTTATTTTAGCTCACGCTCAAGAGGGGAAGAGGGAGAGGGAAGAGTCTCAAGCAGACTCCCCGCTGAGGGTGGAGTCTGATTCAGGGCTTGATCTCACAATCCTGAGATCGTGACCTGAACAGAAATCAAGAGTTGGGTGTGTAACTGTGCCACCCTGGTGCCCCAGTGGCTCATCCTTTTCCACTTTATTCTTTTTTTTTTAAGATTTTATTTACTTATTTGACAGATCACAAGTAGGCAGAGAGGCAGGCAGAGAGAGGAGGAAGCAGGCTCCCTGCTGAGCAGAGAGCCCGAGGCAGGACTCGATTCCAGGACTCTGAGATCATGACCTGAGCTGAAGGCAGAGGCTTTAACCCACTGAGCCACCCAGGTGCCCCTCCACTTTATTCTTTGGGGTCAGATGGGACTTGAGTCTGGTCATAGGTCTAAAGCACTGAGAGATGGTGAAGGTAGTTCCAGAGCAGGTCCAGCGGTCCTTCACAGGGCACTTACCATAGTTGGAGACCACCCTCTTCAGAGTGTTTTTACTAGTAAAGGAAATTCAACAGAATTTAGGAGTTCAATGCATCAAGTTTCATGGGTTTGCATCCCAAATTTAGGGTCCCACCTGTTACCAATCAGTTTCCTAACTTTATGTAAGATTTAAAACATGCGTTTGGAAATTCAGTTTACATTATCATAAGTTCTTTACACCATATGTGGTCTGGGGATCAGCAGCAGCATTATCAGTGGGAGCTTGTTAGCATTGCAGTTTTTAAATTTTTTTAAAAATTAAAATTTTTTAAAATTTTTATTTTTTAATTATTTTTAAGATTATTTATTTATTTATTTGACAGAGAGAGAGAGAGATTACAAGTAGGCAGAGAGGCAGGCAGAGAGAGAGGAGGAAGCAGGCTCCCTGCTGAGCAGAGAGCCCGATGTGGGCCTCGATCCCAGGACCCTGGGATCATGACCTGAGCCGAAGGCAGCGGCTTTAACCCACTGAGCCACCCAGGCGCCCAATTATTTTTAAAGATTTTATTTATTTGACAGAGAGAGATACAGCGAGAGAGGGAACACTAGCAGAGGGAGCAGGAGAGGGAGAAGCCGGCTTTCCCGCAGAGCAAGGAGCCGATCCCAGGACCTTGGTATCATGACCCAAGCTGAAGGCAGATGCTTAACAACTGAGCCACCCAGGTGCTCCTAGCATTGCAGACTTGTGCTGCAGCCCAGACTTACTGAATCAACATACGTTTGCTGCATACAGTTTCAGGATACCTGTGGAAACTTGTGTATTTACGTTAAACAAATGAATGGATTTCTATAAGTATTACAGTTCTCAGAAGTCCAGTTATTTGATAAATATTTCCTTTGAATTTTTTGGATGCTGTGATTTTTTTACATATTTAATTCTGTAAATGCTACATCTGAAACTTATCCAAGTTTTAGATGATTTCCCCTTTCCATGTGGGAGTTTGCCATTTAGACTCTAAATTAGATATGATGCTCCCTCTGGTGGACATTGGGGTTAAAAGCACACAGACATTTTTCAGTATAGTGACTTTGTTTTCAGCTATTGAAACTCAATATCCCTGAGTGATCATCTTCATGAACGTCCATTCCAAATGGTTCTCAACTTCTGACATTTACTGTAGCTTTTGTTTTGAATTTGAACCAGAAAAACAAAATTTTGTCATAAATCTCTATATAAAACTCACCATAATGAAAGAACACTGGGCAAATTGATATGGTAACAGTGCCTTAATAATGATTGTTATTCATGTTAAAAACAAAAACTCAGGGCGCCTGGGTGGCTCAGTGGGTTAATGCCTCTGCTTTCGGCTCAGGTCATGATCTCAGGGTCCTGGGATTGAGGCCCGCATCGGGCTCCCTGCTCACCGGGGAGCCTGCTTCCCCCTCTCTCTCTGCCTGCCTCTCTGCCTTCTTGTGATCTCTCTCCCTCTGTGAAATAAATAAATAAAATCTTTAAAAAAAAAAAAACAAAAAAACAAAAACTCATGTTTGAAACTAGTAGTCAGGGACACCTGGGTGGCTCAGTTGGTTAAGCATCTGCCTTCAGCCCAGGTCATGATCTCAGGGTCCTGAGATCTAGCCCCATATTAGACTCCCTGCTCATCTGCTTCTCCCTCTCTCTCTCCCTCTGCCCATCCCAGCTCCTCTCTTCCACTCATGTGTGCGCGTGCTCTCTCTCTCAAATAAATAAATAAATTCTTAAAAACCGAAACCAAAAAAAAAAACTAGTAGTCAATTGAATTTGTGACAACCTGGGGGAGAATTGTGCCTGTTGATCTATATTTGCAATGGGATTTATTACTACAAAATATTTTGAACAGTGAACCCCCCCTTAAATTTTGTTGTAATAATTACTTGTTAGGATAAAAATAATAAATGTGATTGTATGGAATAACTTTGTCTATTCTGTCTTGTTCTAATCTTAGAACTCAAATGGTTGGGCGCCTGGGTGGCTCAGCGGTTTAAAGCCTCTGCCTTCGGCTCAGGTCATGATCTCAGGGTCCTGGGATCGAGGCCCACATCGGGCTCTCTGCTCGGCAGGGAGCCTGCTTCCTCCTCTCTCTCTGCCTGCCTCTCTGCCTACTTGTGATCTCTCTCTCTCTCTGTCAAATAAATAAATAAAATCTTAAAAAAAAAAAAAGAACTCAAATGGTTGCTTTCTCTGCAACACAGCTGTATTTCTCAGTAGTTCCTGAAAAGGCACATAACCTGTGTGATAAACATCTTAGTTTATTTTAAAAGTAAAAATTGGGGGCACCTGGGCAGCTTAGTTGGCTAAGCATCAGAGTCTTGATCTCAGCTCAGGTGTTGTGAGTTCGAGCCCCGCTTTGGGCCCTGTGCTGGGCGTGGAGCCTACATTTAAATACATAAATAATAAAAATCGACAAAGGCATTATTGTTTAAATATAGTAAAATCAAAAAGTATCCTTTTTTAAAGTTAACGTGAAGCCATTTTATTTTACACATGGCCTATTCACGTTTTAAACATTTAAGGGTATTTATAGTTCTAGGTTAATATTGATTTTTTAAAAGATTTTTGTCTATTTATTTGACAGAGAGCACAGGAGCAGGGGGATCAGCAGGCAGAGGGAGGAGGAGAAGCAGGTTCCCCGCTGAGCAGGGAGCCTGATGCAGGACTCCATCCCAGGACCCTGGGATCATGAACTGAGTGAAAGGCAAACGCTTAACTGACCGAGCCACCCAAGCCCCCCTTACTTTTATTCATTACTTTGGAAACAATGTTAGGAAGTACCCCGTTTTTTGTTGTTTTGGTTTTGTTGTTAGTCTTTGAGGCAAAAATAAAACCCAGATAAGGGGGAAAAGTTAGTTTGATCAATGGATTTGACTTCATAAAAGTAAAAAATATCTGTGTGTCAAAGAATAATGGAGAAGCCAAGAAGCTGAGAAAATATTTGCAACATAAAAAGGCAATATTCTTAATAAATAGAAATCATTTATAACTTGTGAGAAAGCACCTTACTTAGAGAAGTACTTCTTGCTTTCTGGGACTTTTTTCCTCTTTGTTTTTGCATAGTTCTGATCTTTAGGTGTTTAGAACCTGGGAGAGATTCTCTTCTGATTCATTGGTTTTCAGTGTTGGCTACACACTGGAAGCACCTGGGGAGTGTTAAAAAATACTGGTGCGTGGTTCCCACCCCAGAGATCTGATTTAATTAGTTTAGAGTGTGCTTGAACACAGGAAATTTTGAGAGCTCCCCAGGTTATTCTAGTGTGCAGTCTGGTTTGACAACTATCATCTTTCTTTTTCACCCTTATTGACCCCCTCCTTTGCATCTTTATATTCAAGGACTAAAGTGAAATTGCCACAGCTGGGTTCGTTTAGGTTACTCATGATATCCATAAATAATTCCGCATATTGAATTTCAAACTGGACATTCACAGTAGCATGTTCTGTTCACATTTAAATGATTGTCATATATAGTGTAGGCACGTATTAAATTGAATTTTTAATTGGAATGGTTGTGATGTTCCTCACAAACTTGATGAGTATATCAAAATTTAATTCTTATTAGCATTTTTCAGTTACTGTGTTTACCTTTTGTTAGGAAGTAGATGTCAATTAGATTTATGTTGTACAGGTGGTCAATAAAAGAATGCTTAGGTATTTAAGTAATGGTTTCTCTGGGCAATTTAATTTTAAGTTTTTGGTTTTGTTTTTTCACTGAATAATATTAGATACTCTGTTTAGGTGTGGAAAACAACACTTTACAGAGGACTTTCTTAAAGTCTATGAATAAGTTGGTTTTCACTTTTTGTGAAAATTTACTTGTAGAATTTTGAAAAATATCCAGGTTTCTGGGCTACATCTTTAAACTCTATAGGTGAGGCTGATGTATAGCCTGACTTGAGAACTTTTGGGAAAGAAAAAAACCAAACAGGATAATAGTGAAAATCATTGGTACAGGTAATGACCGTGGGACTAATGGGGAAATGCATACAGATTCTCTGGTAGACCATTTGACTTGGAGTGTTGTTTGTGTTATAGGGAGGTGGTAGGGGATAGGGTTGGAATAGACTGTGGAATACAGAGGCCCTGATGACCAGGCTAAAGAATGTGAGCTTCAGGGGCATCTGGGTGGCTCAGTCCGTTACGTGTCTGCCTTTGGCTCAGGTCGTGATCCCCGGGTCCTGGGATGGAGCCCCGCGTTGGGCTCCTTGCTCCCTCTGCTGCCTCCCCACCCATCAATGCTCATGCTTTCTCAAATAAATAAGTAAAAATCTTTAAAAAGAATGTGAACTTTATTTTGTAGGTATTGAGGAGCCCATAAAAATTTTGGGTAGCAGTATGAAGTGCACAGAATTCTGGGAGATTAGTGCAGCAGTATTGATCTTGTGAATGTGCTTTAGGAGAGATGTAGAAAGACTGAAGGTGGGGATTCCAGTTAAAAGAGAATTTGCTTTATTCTGGGTGTTGAAGCAGGGAGGACCTCAGGTAGGAGGGTAGCAGTAGCCCAAAAAGAAGATAGGTTGTATGAGAGAAGAGTTGACCCAGTTCATTGAGTGGTTGATTATCAGGTGAGAAAAGAGTGAAGGATGAGTGCGGAGTTTTGAGCTGGAATTGTTGGAATAATGGTTATACTATGGTGTTTGAAGTCACTGGTGTGGGTGAGATCTCAAGGCTGTGAGGACCCAGGTTAAGGAAAATTATATCTCAGGATTGGGAGACAGCTTTTAATTAATATTTCCCCCCTTTTTGGCTGAAGTTTTACTGTCTAGGTGAGTAGGGTAAGTAATTTTATCTGTGGAGCTTCAATTTTACCTGCTTTGAAATGAAGCTGGCTTGAAATGAAGGGGACTGATTGATTTCCGGCATCCTTTTTAAGCTTTTCTACAGTTCTTAAATCATTTCTGTGTTTCCCGCCTCTTCCTCCTCTTTTGTAACAGCTTTAGATATAATTCTTATATCATGCCACTCACCCATTCAAAGTGACACAAAGTAACATAAAATTTGCCATTTTATCCGTTTTTAAATGTATAATTCAGTGGCATCAAGTACATCAAAATGTTATGCAGCCATCACCACAATTTTAGAACATTTTCATCATCGTCTGGAGAAACCGCCCTGTACATTAAGCCTATCTTCTACTCCAAAGGAAAACATTAGGATTAAACCCTTGAATTTAGGCTCTTTACCACCCACCAGGTGAGTTCACAGCCCTCTGGAGATCACTTCCAGTTCAAATCCGTCCTTGCCATTCTGACCACTAGATGGCAGTGTGGGAACACCACTGGAAAAGTGGTGGTGGGGGCAACCACCTCTCTTTGTACCATATTACACTCGGTAGTCCACGATTACCTCTGTTTGTGGTAGTAGGTGTAGTTTGTGATGCAGGCAGCCTCAGAGGACTGAGAGCCTTCCACTTTAAGATTTTGCTAATGCAGAATGTTATCTTTACCAGTTGACCATGTTTTCCAGTCATCAAAACCTATCTTAACATTCCTGTCTGGTTTCTGTTTGTCATTTGTCAAATGCAGTGACTCTTACTTAACATTTTCATTGTTCTCACAATACCTGTGAATCCTGCTCAGTCTTCAGGCCAATTTTTTCATTTTCGATTTATACCCCGTAGTTCCTTAGGTCTCTTTTCACTCCTCCCATTGCTTTCCTTCTTCCTCCCAGCCCTGAGCCATGGGCCTTCTCTGAGTTAGTGACTCTCGACTTTGGCTGCGCTTTGGAATTAATTACCTGAGGAGCTTTTTAAAATCCTGATGCCCAGGATACACTCAAGAGCTATTAAAACAGAATCTTTGCAGGTGGGACCCACACATCATCATTTTTTAATCTCTATGTTACTTTCCAAATATTTTTCTGTCTTCCTTTATCTTTTAAAAATCTTCCTTTATCAGGGAGCCTGGGTTGCTCAGTTGGTTAAGTGACTGCCTTTGGCTCAGGTCATGATCCTGGAGTCCCAGGTTCCAGTAGGGCATCAGGCTCCCTGCTCAGTGGGGAGTCTGCTTCTCCCTCTTACCCTCTCCCCACCATGCTCTCTCTCTCTGATTTTCTCTGTCTCAAATAAATAAGTAAAAGTTGTAATTTTTTTTCCTTTGTCAACTGAATGGTAAGTCATAACAGAGCCAGAAAAACAGAGAAAAAAAATTTTTTTTTCCTTTGTCAACCGAATGGGAAGTCATCACAGAGCCAAGCAAACCATGAGAGACTCTTTACTCTAGGAAACAAACTGAGGGTTGCTGGAGGGGAGTTTCGGAGGGGTGGGGTAATGGGGTGATGGGAATTAAGGAGGGCACCTCATGTGATCAGCTCTGGGTGTCATATGCAACTGATAAATTATTGAACATTATATATGAAACTAAGTACGTACTATATGTTGGCTAATTGAATTTAAATAAAAAAGTAAAAGTTTAGAATATACAAAGATGGAAAGAAGAAACTTCCTTTATCTGTAAAAAATGAACTAATTTATGTCGGTCCACTGTAAATTCATGATATTTTAGTCTGATGTCTCTACTCCCCCAAGTGGTACACAAGTCAACTTTTTTTCCCTTCTTTAATGATCTTTTACTAGTTCTTTTCATTCTTACCTGGAACTGTCTCTATATTCCTGTTCCTACCAGCCTAGTGTAGGCTCCCATTTCTGTCAGTGCTCTGCAGCCAGAGACTATCAGGAACATTCTTGTAGTTGAACAAAGTTGGGTTTATTAACCACGGAGAATTATGGGCTGTTTCGGAGGATGTTAGAAGGGATTTATTATAGGATTTGGCTTGTGTTAGGTGATTTGGGGGAGGGTTCAAGGAAATAGGGCTTCACTCTGGATTGGATGCCATCAAGAAGTGGGTGTAATTCCGTGATTGAGTATCTTAATAAATCCTGCCTAGCAGGCAGGAGTGAAATGAGGCTGTGATTGGTAAAGCAGTCACTATCACTTGTAGGAGTCGGGATGTGGGATCATTTTTGTGGGTTGGATAACTTTCTTGTTTCATGTTCAGACATGATTCCAGAGAGGTCCTGTTTTTGTCTTGATCCATCCTGGCCACAGAGTGGTTTTGTCTGACATTGATGCCTGTGAAATTGTTCATATTCATCAGGAGGATGGCACCGCCTTGCCGTGAGTGACAACCAGTGCCTGGTGACACGGGAGCGAAGCCATAGTGCCAGGCCAGCCGTAGCACGTCGGGACAGCTAGTTCCTAGAGCCCTTAGCTGATTCCATCTTGGTGTAAATCTTCCTTGCTTCAGTCTGCTCTGTGAAGTCCTGCCGTATTAGTCTTCCTTAAATATCCCTTTACCAACGGTCTTAGTTCATCACACGTAAATAGTGGTTCTTTCTAGTTTGGCCCAACTCTGGCCAATCCTGTTTCCTGGTGACTGGTTCCCTCAGTGCCTTGTGAGGCAGTCGTGTCCTCCCCCACTTTCCCTTGTGTTATCTTTGCTGGTTCTGTGTGTTGGAGCAAGCTACTTAACTGCTCGGAGCCTCGTTTTCTTCATCTTTTTAAAAAAAGATTTATTTTTTTGAGAGACTTTATTTATTTGAGAGACTTTATTTGAGAGATTTATTTATTTGCAGGGGAGGAGCAGAGGGAGAGGGAGAGAAAATCCCAAGCAGATGCTACGCTTAGCTCAGAGCCCTTCTAGGGGCTCAATCTCATGACCGAGTTCATGACCTGAGCTTAACCAACTGAGCCACACAGGCACCCCTGGACTTGGTTCTCTTCATCTTGAACCCTGCCTTTCAGGGTTATTCTTAGAATTAAAAGAGGTTGTAGCACAAGTGAAAGTATTTGATAAACAATGGGCACTCATACTTCATGAATGTTCTTTCTTTGTTTTACTTGTCACTGGTTTCCTTCATTGATCTGTGGCATTAGGTAATACTACATAATTTAGCTCTTAATTTGGTTGTTATTAGGTTATTTCCTATTAGTTATTTCCCGTCTGGTTTTAGCATCCTTGAGGACAGGGACCGTATCTTATTTTTCGGTGTGTTTCCAGAGCTTAGTACACTTCTGAGCACACACAGAGACACTGAGTAAAAGTCTCCATGACTGAGGTTTGCAGGGTTATCAGAGCACTGTGTCTACAGGTAACATCTGAGACATGGTCCTGATACTTTTTGAAACTTTCTCTTTCCATTAATTAATTAATACTGTTGTTCAGTTTGTACTACTGGTTAGGAGAGTTTGATCCACAGGATGAATTCTTGGTATCAAAACTGTAATTCCGTGTAGTCACCTAAAAGTTTATATCAAAATAAATATTTATAGATGACTATTTAATTTACCTATTAGAAGTGACTTAAATCTCAAAGAATGTAAGTGTTAAGCATAGATAAGTTCATATCAGTGTACTTTTTAGTCTTTACCTCAGCCTACATACAGCCAACTACATACAAGTGAGTTGCATTTTACATAACTATTTAAATAGTTATTTATAATTTTTAATATTGCCTTTCTTTGTATCTTTGACACAAGATGAGCTCTCTGATCAACTGTTATTTTTATTTATTTTTTAATGATTTTTAGAATGCCAGCTTCCTTATGTAGGTTCCTCTGAAACTGCTATCTAATAAAGTAAAGTTCTCTTCTGTCCTTTTTCTTTTTCTTTAGTTGTTTAATCTTAGCCATTTTAATTAATCCCTGGGCTTCTGTTTCTTCATTCATGAATAAGGATAATATGTACCTCTGGTGGTTTTAGGAGGATTGTATGAAAGAACACACAGGGGTACCCAGGACAGTGCCTGGAATCTTGTGTTGCTTCTCAAAGCAATGCCCACCATTCACTTATGTCAGGATTAGCTGGGGGTGAGGCTTATTAGAATCTGTTTTCCTGTGCCTCTCCTCAGAATGTCTACTATTTTAGACACAGGAATCTACATTCTTACCAGCTATCTCGGTAACGCTGGTACCCTCTAGACTTACTTACCCGCAAGACAGGGACACATTCCTTTTGGAATCTGTTCTTTGCCTACTTTAGTTGTCATGTTGTCACCAAAGTTTGATAACACCAGGGCCAAAAAATATTTCTTGAATGTGAATATTTGCAGCAATTCTCAGTAACAGCTTGATTCATGTCTTTAGTATTTTTTTTGAGCTTAGTTCAGATTTTTTTCTTAGAAAACTTCTCTTTCTTCTGTCTTAACTTTGCTTTTTGACTAGATTTCCTGAAGTTGACCCTTTTATGTAAGAGATGTAAAGTAAGACCATTTCTTTCTTTTGTTGGTTTCAGTCAAGATACACAACTCAAACTGTCAGATGATTCTGTAAGTCTATTTTAAAACACACAGACTGATTTTTGAATGAAATCATCCATGTAATAACTATCTTTAATCATTAATTTATCAGTCACAGATCAAATAAGTTGATTGAAGTGTAATTTGGTTCCCAGTCCTTTAATGAGCAGTGTACTTGCAGAAGATCAATTTATTGAGAGGTCAAATGATTCATGTAGCTGCTATGCATAGGACTTGGTAAAAAGGCAACAAGTGGAGCCTGCATTAGAAACAGCGCAGTTTTCTACTGCAAACTGATACCTCCTGTAACTATTTTCCTTGTATTTTGGGGCATCCCCTATTTTTTTTTTCTTTTTCTTTCTGTAAATGAACACATTATTCAGTTATTCCCTATTTAGAGCAGAGCTCTTATATACACTCACGTCTTTTATCTCACTTACTACACTGTATCTTAATTATTTGATGCAGAACTGTCTTGGACTACCACCAATATATGCCACTTCTGACTGTTCTTCCTTAATGTAAATTAAATTCATCAGGATAGTTCTAAGCCATAGATCCTTCATTTTCCTTTTAGTACAAGTGGGTAATTTTATTTATTTTGTTATCTTGGGGACTGCTTGATCCTCTGCCTGCCTTATTGGTCCAGGAGCTGTCCTTTTTATTTTTTTAATTTTTATTTATTTATTTATTCGAAAGATTTTATTTATTTATTTGACACAGAGAGAGCAATCACGAGTAGGCAGAGAGCCAGGCAGAGAGAGAGGAGGAAGCAGGCTCCCTGCTGAGCAGGCCCGATGCGGGCCTAGATCCCAGGACCCTGAGATCATGACCTGAGCCGAAGGCAGAGGCTTTAACCACTGAGCCACCCAGGCGTCTGTGGAGCTATCCTTTTTAAACAGTGTTATGCTCCTCTAACTCTGTTCTTTCTTTAAATGGTTTGGAGACTGCAGCATTGCTTTGTCTCTAAGGCTCTGATCATTGATGAGAATGAATGTGTGTGGACTGCTTTTTTGAGATTAGTTTTTAATTAGTATTTATTTATCCATCTGTTTGTCCACATGGTAGAATGAAAAATAGCTCTGTATTGGAGCAGAAAGATGTAGGCCTGAGTCCTGCTTCCATTTTTTGTCAGACTTGTGACTTTTCATTTTCCTCATCTACAGCATGGAGTTGATCATTTCTCCTGCTATCCATGGGATTGTAGTGAAAATCAAATTAGTACTGTACCGAAGTATGTGATGTATTGTCATAATCATCACCTTTATCCCTGAAATTGTTTTTTTTTTTTAAAGATTTTATTTATTTATTTGACACAGAGAGAGAGAGATCACAAGTAGGCAGAGAGGAAGGCAGAGAGAGAGAGAGGAGGAAGCAGGCTCCCTGCCGAGCAGGGAGCCTGATGCGGGCCTCGATCCCAGGATCCTGAGATCATGACCTGAGCTGAAGGCAGAGGCTTTAACCCACTGAGCCACCCAGGCGCCCCCTGAAATTGTTTTTAGAAATGAAAGATAAATCAATAAATCAAGAGTTGGAATGGGATTTTGGTTTGTCTCTTTTTGGATGGAACATTTAGAAGTTAATGTAGTTATCTGTATGAATATCACCTATAATGTCTTTTGGGTAATGAATCTGCTATCACCCATTCTAGAGGAATTTTTTTTTTTTTTAAGATTTTATTTCGGGCGCCTGGGTGGCTCAGTGGGTTGAAGCCGCTGCCTTCGGCTCAGGTCATGGTCCCAGGATCCTGGGATCGAGGCCCGCATCGGGCTCTCTGCTCAGCAGGGAGCCTGCTTCCTC
>LNAC01000451.1:1238733-1251498 GCA_002007465.1 Ailurus styani | reverse complement strand
ACTTGTGATCTCTCTCTCTGTGTCGAATAAATAAAATCTTTAAAAAAAAAAAAAAAGATTTTATTTATTTGACAGAGAGAGACACAATGAGAGAGGGAACACAAGCAGGGGGAGTGGAAGAGGGAGAAGCAGGCGTCCCACTGAGCAGGGAGCCCCATGTGGGGCTCTATCCCAGGACCCTGGGATCATGACCTGAGCCAAAGGCATACGCTCAACGACTGAGCCACTCAGGCGCCCCTAGAGGAATTTGAACCTGTTAATATTTATGTCATATCTGTTAAGGAGCTTTGTTGTTAAGTTTTGGTTCAGGTTCTGGTTCAGGTTCGGTTCAGATTTTTAGTTCAGGTTCTGGCCATTTTCTGATGTATGAACCTGGAAAATTGCTAGCTGAACCTAGTTTTCTTCAGTGATAAAGTGAGGATAATAATAATAAATAATAAAACCACCTACCATATAGGGTTGGTGAAGGGTATAAATGCCAAAACCTATGATTAAGTATGTAACACTCAGTACAATGCCTGGGATATTATTTATGGTGTTAGTAATCGGTATAGAGGATGATGAAAATTAACATGGAATACTTGCCACATGTCAGGAATCAGGCCGAGGGCTTTTGTGTGCATTATCTCATGTAACCTTGCAAAATCTCTTGAGGTGTCTATAGGTATTCTTACTATTCCCATTTTATAGGTAAGGAAATTGAAGTTTAGACAGACTATATAGCCTGATCAATGTATATAGCTAATTCTGCCTGATTTCAGAACCCATGATGTTTATTACTAATTAAGCTTTTCATTCTTGTTGGAAACTTACCAGATATCAACAGTAATGATGCATTCTGTGATGCGGTAATATTGATTCTAGCATCTTTCTCAGAGATTAGGAAAAATGTACACACAAGAATTGGATACGTAAGACCCTTTCTGGTAATATGTAGCTAGTCCAATAGTTTAGAGATTTAGGTTGAAGCTAGATATTTTTGTGTTCTTCAGTATCTTTAATAAGACATTTTTGTGAATGGCATCTGTTAAAATAGTGAAAAAACAATGCTAGACTTAGTAAAATAGGAAATATTATTTGGAATGAACCACGAAACTACTCCTACTGCATTGAAATTTTCTTTTATTAGAAGGTCCCCAAATAACAGGGTGGATGAAAGAGAAAGAAAGAGGTACTGATTACTGTTTTCTGTGCTTGCTCATGGCTGGTATGAAAATATATATATATATATATATATATATATATAGGTTTCTGTGCTGTCCCATCTTAATTGCTGCATGTTCCTGTAGAAAGCTGATGTGAGAGTCACAATTGTAGGAGAGAACATATACATAACCACGCTTCCCATAAGTGGTCCCTTTAAGCCTGTAGGTCAGCAGTAGAGATAACTTTGTGATTGTTCTTCCCAAAGACGTTCTTTCGTTTCATTTTTAGAGAGAGAAGTCTTTTATTTGCATGCAACAATTCTTTAGTAAATGTTGTATATTTAAGGGGAAGAATAGGGTACCCTTGGGGGCTCAGGAAAGTATTTTGATGTTAGTCTTCAAACATTTTCATGCCGTGAGTGATAGCTTGTGATAAACCGGTGCTCTGGGTGTCTTAATGGTTGTTCCTTTCATTGCCAGTTTACTATGACGCATTATGTAATGCTTTTTAATGTCTTGCTTGAACTAATATGAATGTTTTCTGAAAATACCAGATTTAAAGGACTTACCAACAGCTTAATTCTTAGTTGAATATTAAAGCACATCAACTGAGGTGTACATATCAGCAAGGGGGAAATCCTTCTTTGATTACCTTCAGTAACTTAAAAAGGAACATCTGGGCGTAGTATAAAATTAGTTTTGTTGCTGTGAACACTAAATCCTTTTTAAGGACAAGTGGGTTTTGTTCAGGTTTAAGAGAGGGGCATTGTGATCAGCCTGGTGGTGTAAGGACATATGGTTTAAGTCAGAAGAAACTTGAAATATGGGGTAACAGTTTGATCTCTTTGGGAAGTCTACCTATTATAACTATCCACTCTTAGGAGTCTTGGAGGTTCCCTGGTTCATCCTTGTTGGTGGTGCAATGTTTTCTTCTCTTTGTCCGGGGGTGGGAGTTTTTTAGGTTCTTCTAGGACATTCCCCTTACTGAGAAGTATACAGCTGTGATTTCCCTGTACCTGATATGGGAGTGATACTTGCTTCTCATTGCATCCTAAGTTCCTGTTTATATGTTTTATATAGTTTATAAAACATGTGGAACTTGTTACCTTAATTTTATTGGCCAATGTTATGTGTTTATTAGATCTTTAGAAGAGGGTGCTGTACTGAGATTGAGTAGCTGTTTATCTCCTGATGTGTTGGAGGATGTGTACTTGTTCCTCTCTCTGAGTGCAGGTGGTAGAGAGCCCGCCTTGGCTGGTAATATGAGGTGAGGCCGAGGGCATACACTTGTACATAGTAAAAAAATGTGTTGATAATTATTGAAACTGGTTCATGGGATCCTGAAGAAGGTGCATTATACTTCTTTGTATGTTTAATTTTTTTTTTTTTATAAAATGTTCAATTAAAGGTATTTTAAACATGTATGACAGAAAATCTCACATGGAATCTCAGGAGCTAGACTTCTAATTTTTATTAAAAATAAGAGACTTGGGCACCTGGGTGGCTCAGTGGGTTAAAGCCGCTACCTTCGGCTCAGGTCATGATCCCAGGGTCCTGGGATCGAGGCCCGCATCGGGCTCTCTCCTCCGCGGGGAGCCTGCTTCCTCCTCTCTCTCTGCCTGCCTGTCTGCCTACTTGTAATCTCTCTCTGTCAAAATAAATAAATAAAATCTAAAAAAAAGAAAATAAGAGACTTGGGGGTGCTTAGTTGGTTAAACATCCAGCTCTTGGTTTTGGCTCAGGTTGTCGTCCTGTGTTGCTGTCTGCACTCGGTGGGGAGTCTGCTTGAGATTCTTTCCCTCTGCACCTCCTGTCCACCTTGTGGTTGCACACACACGCACACACACACTCTCTCTCTCAAATGAATAGATCTTAATGAATCATAGAACACTACATCAGAAACTAGTGATGTACCGTATGGTGACAAACATAGCACAATAAACAAAACAAAACAAAAAAATAAAAATCAAATGAATAGATCTTAAAAAAAAAAAAAATCTAAGAGCCTTTGGCACCTGCGTGGCTCAGTTGGTTAAACATCCTGATTCCTGATCTCAGGTCAGGTCTTTATCTCGGAGTGGTGAGTTCAATCCCCTTGTTGGGCTCCACATTGGGCATGGAGCCTACTTTAAATAAATAAATAAAATGTTAAAAAAAAAGGACTTGAACAAAACGTCTGTGCTCAAGAAGGCCGAATCCAAGCAAGGGTTGTGGGGGGTGGAAATAGTTTCTGACCCACCTAACACTAAACAATTTATTTTCTTTTTTTTGGTCATTGAGTGTTAGAAACTTGATTTTCCCTATTCTCCGTGTTCCCTAGTTAACAGAACACTTGAAACATTCTATCCTAGCAAAAAAAGAATTATACAGTTAACTCTAAAAACAAGTCCTGCTAAACCCCACAGCCTGTGTTTACATTTTGCATCCCATCCACATATATATAGGAATGGGTGAGTAACCCAGTAGGATTGCTTTGTATCACAAAGCATTTGGGGAAGTTTTGACTAAATTATTTTGTAGGCTATGACTTATAATACTGGAGAATTAGAAATTATTTTTCTGGATGAAGGTACCATTCACACAGTTTAGCTCAAATTTCCCAAAGTCAGGAAATATCCTAGAAATTAGTATTTGGTATATATACATATATGTATATATACGTATGTATTTTTTTTAAGATTTTATTTATTCATTTGAGACAGAGAGATACACAGAGCATGAGCAGGGGAGAGGCAGAGGGAGAGGGAGACTCCCTGCTGAGCCAGGAGCCTGACTTGGGGCTCAATCCCAGAACCTGGAGATCATGACCTGAGGCGAAGGCAGATGCTTAACCATTTAGCCACCTAGGTGTCCCAGTATTTGATATTTATTTATTTTATTTTTTTAAGATTTTATTTATTTATTTGACAGAGGGATAGAGAGCACAAGTAGAACAGCAGGCAGAGGGAGAGAGAGAAGCAGGCTCTCCTCTGAGCAGGGAGCCCAATATGGGACTTGATCCCAGGACCCTGGGATCATGACCTGAGCCAGTTAAGCATCTGCCTTTGGCTCGGGCAGTGATCTCAGGGTCCTGGGATTGAGCCCCACCTCAGGCTCCCTGCTCAGCAGGGAGTCTGTTTCTCCCTCTCCCTCTGCACACCATCCCCACCCCACTCATGTGCTTGCTCTCTCTCTCTGTCTCAAATAAATAAAATCTTTATTTTTTAAGTATGTATTATATATATATGTGTATATATATACATATATATATATATATAAAGTATGTATTAGGCTACTGGAGACTGTTTTTTTCCCTACTTGATATTTAATAATTGGTTGTCTTAGTACCAACAGTGTAGATGCAGGTGGCTTTTGTGCTACAGTACAGGTATAGGCTTTTTAACATTAAAGATCCATTCTTAGTGTGTGAAAAGTACTTGATAGCTAAGCAATCAGTAATTCCACATTAGAAATGTAATATATGGGTCAGAGGAGAAATCCTGGGCTTTGGAGTCAGATAGGGCTGGACTTATTTCAGCCTTTTCAGTTTTATGTGACCTTCAACAAGTTGTATAAATTCCATGAGCTTTCATTTTCTCTTTTATAAGAAATGTTCTGTAATAGCTGTTGTAATAATAAAAGTATAATTGAGTATTTAGTATATACAAAGAATCATGACCTAGTAAGTTTAGGTAAACCTGCCTGTAGGTCACATAATCCAGTCACTCAGGGTGAATGTAAATCCAGGACTGCCCAATTGCCAGAGTTCCCTCTGTCCTTTTCTTCAGGTGATTCTCCGTGTTTCAAAAAGAGCATTAGATTACAGTCATATTAACAGGTGAATTTAGAAAGTGGGCATTTTTTAAAAAGTAAGATACCTGTTGGAGAAACTATTATAGTTAATGTGGTCAATAAGACTACATTTTAATTTCAAAATCTAATAAATTCCTTGATTACATTTATTCATGTATCCTATAAGGAGGAAAAATAGAATGCATAAACAAAGAAAACTCTGAATAGTCCTTAAAAGAGACTATGAGATAATTTTTAGAAACAGCTTGATTCTGAGAAAGAGAAATTAGGTTTAAGTGTATTACAAATTAACCATATTTTAATGTTGGCCTAGATTCAAACAAGCAAATCGGTTTCAGTTCACATCAGAAATGTCTGTAAATTGTAAGGGCCTGAAGCATGTTGTTTTTAATAGAGAAACATGACTAGTTGGAACAATTTCTTTTTGTAATCCCTCTTTTAAAAAATTGCTGAGCTGGAGTAATCCAGAGACAAGCTGTCATTTGCAGCTTTTTGTGGCATATTTGAGAATGAAGTAGTCAAGAGTTTTGTGTCTTAATGATGTGTCTGTTTTTTTTTGTAATGTTCAGTCAGATGCCAAGTTGAAAAGCTCCCCCTTCCTAAAAAGGGGAAAGAGTTGTTTTTTTCTTATTGTGTATTTATATGGGAATAGGGAGAAATAGGTTTTTATTTAAGAGAGGAAAAGAGGATATTGCACAAATCCAGTGGATGTCAGGTGAGTCTTGAGAGCATTAGAAATTGAAACTCTTCACATGGCTTGCTTTGGGACTTGAACTGCTTAGGTCACAGGTCCTGAGTTAAATCCCAACCTCTAAGTGCTTTGTTGGGCAGCATGCAGAGTGGCTTGGAATCATAATAGCTATGGCCTCTGGGGGCACCTGAGTGGCTCAGTGGGTTAAAGCCGCTGCCTTCGGCTTAGGTCATGATCTTAGGGTCCTGGGATTGAGCCCTGCATGGGGCTCTCAGCTCAGCAGGACGCCTGCTTCCTTCTCTCTCTCTGCCTGCCTCTCTGCCTACTTGTAATCTCTCTCTATCAAATAAATAAATAAAAAATCTTTAAAAAATATAGTTTTGGCCTCTGAATCAGCAGCATTGGGGTAAATAGCTGGTTTTTGGAAATGTAAAATCTCAATCCAGCCCTAGAGGACCTTGTTGAGAGTGGACATCGGGACAAGGTCTCCACCTCATTTGTGAACCTGCTAAAGTCTGAGAAGCACCAATTGCATATGAGGATTGAGATGAGCTGTGCAGCCAGACAAGCAGAGTTCCTGAATCTGGTGCTTTCTAACTTTGTGACTTTGGGTGATATTTAACTCGTGTCCCAGTTCCTTATGTGTAAAACAGGGGTGAAAGTAGCATAATGGTCAGTGTTTAGAGGAGTGTAGTGAATAGGAAGTGCTCCATTAGAATTAGCAAGATAGTTTTAAAACGTAGGGTATACTGTATACACTAGATGTGTAACTACAGAATAAAATACTCATATTCATAGCATGAACCCCATTATTCATTTATTGATAAAGTTTTTAAAAAGTGGCTTAGGATCCTATACTAGTATTATCTTTGTGTGCCATATTTCTGTATTACTTGTCATAAAATAAAGTGAAATCTAGGTAACATAACTTTTGAGCATGAGTAAAATAAATTTAGGGGCACCTGGGTGGCACAGTTGGTTGAGTATCTGACTCTTAGTTTCCACTCAGGTCATGATCTGACCTGGGATCGAGCCTAGGATCAAGCCTGGGGTTGGGTTCTGTGCTCAGTGGAGAGAGTCTGCTTGAGATTCTCTCTCCCTCTGCCCCTCCCTCCGTGCTCTCTTTCTCTCTAAAATAAGTAAATGTATCTTAAAAAAATAAAATAAATTTAAGCTATTGCTTCACAGTAAAAACTTTAAATTTTTTTAAAGATTTTATTTATTCATTTGAGAGAGAGAGAGCACAAGCAGGGGGAGAGGTAGAGGGAGAAGTGGACTCCCCACTGAGCTGCGAGCCTGGCATGGGGGTTGATCCCAGGACCTGGAGATCATGACCTGAGCTGAAGGGAGATGCTTAACCATCTGGGCCACCCAGGTGCTCCAACAGTAAAAACTTTTTTTTTTAAAATTCATTATTTTATTTTATTAAAAAATTTTTTTTCAACAGTAAAAGCTTTTAATGTGCCATAAATCACTGTAAGGTTGTAGTTGAGGGTTTTTTTTTAACTTTTTAAGTATTTTTAAAATAGATTTTTAAAATTTATTTAATTGAGACAGAGCATTGCAGGAGAGAACACTAGTGGGGGGTGGGGAGGCAAAGGGAGAAGCAGACTCCCCTCTAAGCATGGATCGTAATGTGGGTCTGGATCCCAGGACCCTGGGATCATGACCTGAGCTGAAGGCAGATCAGACGAGCCACCCAGACACCACAGTAGTTGAGGGTTTGAATCTCTTGGCCAGAAGTACCAAAGGCAGTACCTTAATTATTATTATTATTTTTTAAAAGATTTTATTTATTTATTTGACACAGAGAGAGAGAGAGAGAGAGATCACAAGTAGGCAGAGAGGCAGGCAGAGAGAGAGGAGGAAGCAGGCTTCCTGCTGAGCAGAGAGCCCGATGCGGGACTCGATCCCAGGACCCCGAGATCATCACCTGAGCCGAAGTCAGAGGCTTTAACCCACTGAGCCACCCAGGTGCCCTAAAATAGTATTTTTAGAAAGATGGTTCTAGGGCGCCTGGGTGGCTCGGTGGGTTAAAGCCTCTGCCTTCGGCTCGGGTCATGATCTCAGGGTCCTGGAATCGAGGCCTGCATTGGGCTCCCTGCTCAGCGGGGATCCTGCTTCCTCCTCTCTCTGCCTGCCTCTCCGTCTCCTGTCTACTTGTGCTCTGATCTCTCTCTGTGTCAAATAAATAAATAAATAATCTTAAAAAAAAAAAAAAGAAAGAAAGAAAGATGGTTCTAAAGTCAGCTTAACAGCAATGATTTAGAGTGGGTCATGGAAGACTCCTCTGAGATGAACAGAACACCCATCCGCAAAGGTAAGAAGGTGCCAAGGTACTTTTCCCAGTTAAAACAACTACTATACATTATATATATAATGTATAGATACATTATATACACGTGTACACACACGTGTGTGTGTATAACTATATGTATATGTATAACAAAATAAATAATCCCATAATAAAGCAGATTTACTCTAAATATATTCTAGACCCGAACTGCTAACATACTGTTTATCTCCAGGGTGTACAAAAAGTTAGACTCAGTTTACTGGTTTTCCTTATTGCTGGAACCTAAGCCACGTGAAAAGATTAAGTAAAAAATTAAGATACATATTAAATAAGGGAATGAAAAGGAATGAAAAAGATTCATTAGAGAAGACTAGATTAACCAGAAATTCTTTATATAGATCTATGGATTTTTTGGGTGGTGGAGGTTAAAGGGCATCTCCCCCCCCCTTTTATGGATCTTTAATAGTGGTCATGCTGTAGAAAGTATGGAAAATCTTTGAAGGGAGCAATCGCAACCTCTACATTCAATTAAACATCAAGTCTTTTTTTTTTTTTTTTAAAGATTTTATTTATTTATTTGACACAGAGAGAGATTACAAGTAGGCAGAGAGGCAGGCAGAGAGAGAGGAGGAAGCAGGCCCCTTGCGGAGCAGAGAGCCCGATGCGGGCCTTGATCCCAGTACCCTGAGATCATGACCTGAGCCGAAGGCAGAGGCTTCAACCCACTGAGCCACCCAGGTGGCCCTTTTTTTAAGATTTTATTTATTTGACAGAGAGATAGAGAGCACAAGCAGGCAGAGGGAGAGGGAGAAGCAGGCTTCCCAACAAGCAGGGAGCCCAATGTGGGACTCAATCCCAGGACACTGGGGTCATGACCTGAGCCAAACGTCAGATGGCTAACTGACAGAGCCACCAGGGTGCCCCTCCTTCCTTTTTTTTTTTTTTTTTTTAAGCAAGCAGGGGGAGGGGCAGAGGGAGAGGGAGAAGCAGGCTCCCCGTTGAGCAGGGAGCCCGATGCAGGGCTCCATTTCAGGACCTTGGGACCAGGGCCTGAGCTGAAGGCAGACACCTAGCCGACTGAGACACCTGTAGACATCAAGTCTTGGCAGCTGTTCTGTCAAATGCAACTTGAATTTGTACATTTCTTTTGTCACTGCAGCCAGACCCATCAAGCAGGCACATGCACGTGCATGTGCTGACACATATGCATGCAGATATTTACATATCTGAGTGTCTGTGTCTCTCTATGTGTGTGTATATTTTAAGAGAAGAAATGCTCCAAGACAACTTACATGCACTATATTTGGGTTTTGGAGAAGTAGGTAATTACTCGGAGTTTTGGGTTTGGCTTTTGGAGAAGTAAACCTGAAAGTGTATTTTGTCCTGTCCCCCACTTTGGTATTTATCTTAGCAGAAAGCAGGGAGCATTAAAACATCAAAGAAGGGTGAGCCCACTGTGTGCAGGATTCTATTAGCTTTACTGAGTGTAGAGAAAGCATGATTTTGATCTTTTGTTTATTTTTTAAAAAGATTTTATTTGAGAGGGGTAGGGCGAGGAGCAGAGGGGGAGGGAGGGTGACAAGTAGGCTCTGCGCTTAGCATGGAGCCTGATATGGGGTGGATTTCACGACCCTGAGATCAAATCAAGAGTCGGACACTTAACCAAGTGACCACCTGGTGCCCATGACTTTGATCTTTTAGGCCAGAAATGTCAGATACACGTCATGGAGGCTACCACTCCTTTTTCTCAGAGCAGGCTTGACTAATCTCCTATGATATTTGAAACTGGCCTCCAGGTCTTTTTTAATACCTTACTCCTGCTAGTATACCATTATTAGCTGAATATGGAATATAATAAGAAACCCTTTACTACATGTATGTGAGGGTCCTGGGCAGTCTCATATCTCCTTAAGGCTTCACATACCGTCACTGTTGGGTGACTCTCAAATTTGTACATCTTTGGTCATGTTCGCAGTGCTGGACCGAAGCTCTGGACTCTCCCGTGCTGTGGACAGCAGCTGAAATCTCTGTTCAGTTCTTGTGGCTGTGTTGGGTTGCTTGCAGCTTGTCCTAGCCATGTGTAGTTTGGGGTTCAGCCAGAAATTTGGGTGGAGTCAATACTTAGAATTTGGGGCACACTCTCTCTGGGTCTTTCCTTTTTTGGCCCCTTCTTCATTTCCTGCCTGTTGTGGTTGCCCAAAATTCTGGTTCTTTAAGCCAGTAAGACTGAGTTTTTATCCTAGTTTCAGCTACCTGTCCCACATGGCACAAAGCATTTTCTGCCTTCAGAAAAAAAGTCATTTATACCAGCCAACCAACCACCCACGCACCCAACCAACCAACCAACCAACCAACCTGCCCGAATTTCCTCAGTGCCATTCCATTATCCCAGTAACCCCTGTTCTTCACGTTCGCACACTCCTGCCTTCTCTGATGAATTTCTTTCTGCTTTCGATTGCTCTTCAGTGCCTTTAGGGTAGTTGCTTTTTATATTTTGCTCAGAATTTTTAAGTTGTTATAGGCAGTAGGATTGCTCCATATAGGAGTAATTACCCTGACTTTTTTCCTTTTTTTTTTAAATTAAGATATAACTGACATGCCATAAAATTCACCCCTTTAAAGTATACAAGTAATTGGTTTTTAGTGGAACCATCACCACTCTCTAATACTAGAACATTTTAAGCAGTGGAAAAAGAAATCCTGTAGTCATTGGCAGTCAGTCCCCACCCTCCCCTTCTTCTGAGGTCTTGGCAACTAGTAGTATTATTGTCTCTCCGTGGATTTGCCAATTCTAGACATTCTGTATAAATGGAATTATAATATGTACCTTTTTGTGTCTGGCTTTCTTCGCTTAGGTGATGTTTTCATTGTGTGTCCTTGTTGTATCACATGTCATTACTTCATTCCTTTTTTTTTTTTTTAAAGATTTTATTTATTTATTTGACAGAGACACAGCGAGAGAGGGTATACAAGCAGGGGAAGTGGGAGAGGGAGAAGCAGGCTTCCCGTTGAGCAGGGAGTCCGATGCGGGGCTCCATCCCAGGACCCTGGGATAACGACCTGAGCCAAAGGCAGATGCTTAACAACTCAGCCACCTGGGCACCCCATCTTTTTTTTTTTTTTTTTAAGATTTATTTATTTATTTGAGAAAGAGAGAGAGCACGTGCCCTTGTGCCTGCATGTGAGCAGAGAGGAGGGGCAGAGGGAGCAGGACAGAGAAAATCACAAGCAGATTCCCCACTGAGCAGGGAGCCTGACATGAGGTTCCATCTTACGACTTTGAGATCATGATCTGAGCTGAAATCAAGAGTTGGATGCTTGACCAGCTGAGCCACCCAGGTGCCCCTTCATTCCTTTTTATAGTTGAATAATTTCTATCTCATAGATATACCATATTTATCATTCGATGGGAATTTGGGTTTCTACCTTTTGGCTATTATGAATAATTAACTGATTTTTACATGTTTTATTTATTTATTTATTTTTTAAAAAAGATTTTTATTTATTTATTTGACACAGAGAGAGAGATTACAAGTTACTAGGCAGAGAGGCAGGCAGAGAGACAGGGAGAGGAGGAAGCAGGCTCCCTGCTGAGCAGAGAGCCCGATGCGGGCCTTGATCTCAGGACGCTGAGATCATGACCTGAGCCGAAAGCAGAGGTTTTAACCCACTGAGCCACCCAGGCGCCCAGATTTTTACATGTTTATCTTAATTCCATGTGCCTCCCCTAAGTTCTAGACTCACATCTCAGGTAACATATTGGTCATGTGGTTATGTGTTCTTGGATGGCTCAGAGACACCTAAAATTCGCTCCGAAATTCCAATCCTTATCTTTTCCTCAGACCAATACCACCTTCTCTTTTCTTAGCTCACCTGTTCAAGCTACAACCCTGGCTGTCATCTCTTATTTTCCCTCTCTCTCATGCACCATACCCCGTCATTACCAGGCTCTCATTATTCCTTTTCATAAATAGTTCTCAGATTTTCTACTTTGTTGCACCCTGCCATGACTTCTTCCTTCAGCTCTCCTGCTTACCTCCTCCTCTGTCACCACACAGTCAGCTGGCCTTCCTGCCTCCAGCTTGCTCTCTCCAATTCCTTTTTCCTGTACCTGGAATGATTCTTGTAAAAATAAAAATCTGTTCATGTCCCTCCCTTGCTTTCAGCATCTCCTGTGGTTTTTCATTGCTCTTGGGATAGTTTTTGTAAGGCAAATATGGCTTCTTTTACCTTTCCAGTTCTACCTGTTGACCTTGTCCCCATTTTCATGTTCCAGCCTCCTTGAATTATTTCAGGTCCCTAAATGGTCCACGCTTTCCTTGCCTTTGACTTTTGCGTAGATTGTTCTTTTTCTCTTTCTCCTACCCTGATTTACACCCTTTTCTTGGCTAATTTCTACATATCCTTCACATTTCAGGTTACATGGCACTTCTTCCAGCACCCTTCCCATGCCCTCCTTATCTGGGTTAAGTGCACCTCTTAAGTGTTTCCAAAGCATCCTGTATTTTTTTTTAAGACTTATTTATTTTAGAGAGAGAGAAAGAGCATGTGCATGCATGTGCGAGTGGTGGGAAGGGGCAGAGGGAAAGGGAGAGAAGCTGACTCCCCACTGGATGCAGAGCCTGACATGGGTCTCAGTCCCATTACCCTGAGATCATGACCTGAGCTGAAATTAAGAATCAGACACCCAACTGACTGAACCACCCAGGGGCCCCAGCATCCTGTATTTCTCCCATCATAGCACACTTTATTCTTTTCTTTCTTTTTTTTTTTTAAAGAGTTTATTTATTTCACAGAGGGAGAGAGATCACAAGGAGGCAGAGAGGCAGGCAGAGAGAGAG
>LNAC01000451.1:1177362-1238609 GCA_002007465.1 Ailurus styani | reverse complement strand
TTTTTTTTTTTTTTTTTTCTTTTGAGAGAGAGAGCTTTTGTGTAACTGGGGGGAGGGGGGAGAGGCAGAGGGAGAAAGAATCTTAAGCGGGCTCCATGCCCAGCACAGAGCCCCACACAAGGCTCTGTCTCTTGGCCCTGAGATCATGACCCGAGCTGAAATCAAGACTTGGACGCTTAACCAACTGAGCCACCCAGGCGCCCCCCACACACTTTGCTTTGTGTTGGGATTTCCCATCCTTTTATTTATGTCTGCTACCACACTGTGGCCTTCCTGAGGAACCATGTGTATTTTACTCTTAAACGAATTCTTAGCTCTCTGTGTAGGGACTGGCATAGAAGGTACCTGGTAAATATTTGAAGGAAGAAATGGGGAACTTGGGCGCCTGGGTGGCTCAGTGGGTTAAAGCCTCTGCTTTCGGCTCAGGTCATGATCCCAGGGTCCTCGGATCGAGGCCCACATCGGGCTCTCTGCTCAGCAGGGAGCCTGCTTCCTCCTCTCTACTCTCTCTCTGCCTGCCTCTCTGCCTACTTGTAATCTCTCTCTCTGTGTCAAATGAATAAATAAAATCTTTAAAAAAAAATGGGGAACTTAGTGACAGGACTGTAGACAATTGAGTTAATCAGTAAATAGTTAATAGCTGCCGCCTGTGTGCAGAGGACTGTGTGAGATGTTGCTCAGGCTGTAAGCAAAGGGAGATCGAGGGCCAGGCCTCCTTGTTGAGCTTATGTTAGTTGTAAAAGTAAACAAAATGATGAGAAGACAAATGACAGACTGTCGTGAATGTTTGTTGTGGTGTAGATGACACCGAGTTTAAGAATTTGTGTGATTACTGGATATTGGAGTATTCAGAGATAATGTATAGAAGGACGCTCTGACCCAGCTGGGGAAGAATAATAATTAAAAACTCAATGAACAATAATCATTGATTAGTTTAAAATGACTCTTAATACTCTTAAGATTTTTTATTTATTCATTTGACACAGAGAGAGAGATTACAAGTAGGCAGAGAGGCAGGCAGAGAGAGAGGAGAGAGGAGGAAGCAGGCTCCCTGCTGAGCAAAGAGCCCGACGTGGGCCTTGATCCCAGGACCCTGGGATCATGACCTGAGCCGAAGGCAGCGGCTTCAACCCACTGAGCCACCCAGGCGCCCTGACTCTTAATACTCTTAATGTTCCCACCATACTTTCATTACTTGGAGTTATACAGAAATATTAAGCCTAGAAACAATGCCTTTCACAAAGTAGTTCTTCAGTAAATACTTTTTTGGTTGATTTAAGTGGAAAATATGTGACATTTAAGTAATTCAGTCTTTCTGTGAGAAGTCCTAATGATTATCAGGCAACTAGAGTATTGTTTAATGAACTGGTTAGAGTTGGGGATTGTGTAAAAATGTGACTTAAAATTTTTCAATTTTATAGTCCTATAATTTTGACAAGGACTTCATGATATTTATATATTAAATTCTCTTTATGTAAGAAAGGCTTGAGATGTTTAAAGCATGCAGGGCACAGTAATTGAGAGATGAAGGCAGATATGCAGTTTCCTTTAAGCTCAGCAGTGTCACTGGTGTATGGTAAAGCATCTGAACTCCTGCTCTCATGGGAGAAAAACATGCTACAGTGAGAGGCTAGGTTTGTTAATTGAAATGATCTTTGTCTGTATTCATTCATACTGTAAAGACCAGTATATGACTAGGTTCTTTGCAAGCAAAGATAGGTCTTTGGATTTTGGTGCCTCGTTCCCCTTTTGTTGCTAGGTATTTTTTACTAGAATGTGTGTCATCGAATAGGTCTGCTTTCTGCTACTGTTGCTGTGTTTGGCCTCTTTCTTTGCCTTCTCTTGCCAACTCCACACTGCCTGCATGGGTGTATTTATTTCAACAAACATTTGCTGAGCAGTATTCCAGGTATTGTGCCAGGTACAGGTGGTTATGGGCATTGTGGGGATGGCTGACACGGCCCACAGGACACCTCCGGATGAGAAGAGGTTTAGGTGTGGGGACTGAGTAGAAGGAGGTGGTCACAGATGCCAGAAAAGGTAGTTTCAAGAAGGAGGAGTGGCTCAGGATGTGTAAATGCTTTACAGAAGTCAAATAGAATAAGGAGGAAAAGACAGACTACTGTTTTGGACTTAAAATCCAGGGGTGATTATTGATTTGCAGGGAAGCAATTTCATATGTTGGTTGGCAAAGGAACATGACATTGGAAAAAGAAGTCAGCATTGGTGAAGAAACAGGCTAGGAGGGAGGTATTTTGGGAATGCATGCTGACTGACTTCCTTTCTTGGCCTCAGGAGGCAAGCAGGTGGGGTTAGAGTTCCACCCTTCAACGGAATGGAAAAGTTGATCACATAAGAATGCCTTCCTTCTGTGGAAGTAGTACTGCAGAGGTTGGGGTTCCCCTGACCCTGAGATCATGACCTGAGCTGAAACCAAGAGTTGGACACTTGACCGACCGAACCCACCCAGGTGTCCCCTAAGTTATAGGACTCTTTTAAAGAATAATCAAAATCTTGTTATAACTAAAATAACAAACAAAATTGTTTTAACGTTGCTAGATATTTCTCCCATTACCTCACTTTTTTTTGTTTGTTCAAATCAGAATCAAGTAAGGAATACATTGAAATTGGTTGATATTGTTTTCCTTTTTAAACTTTTTTGTTTAGGTGAAATTTACATAACATAAAATTAACCATTTTAAGATTTTATTTATTTATTTGACAGAGAGGGAGACAGCAAGAGCAGGAACACAAGCACTGGGAGTGAGAGAGGGAGAAACAGGCCTCCCTAGCAGGGAGCCCGATGTGGGTCTCCATCTCAGGACTCTGGGATCATGACCTGAGCTAAAGGCAGACGCTTAATGACTGAGCCATCCAGGTGCCCCCAAATTAACCATTTTAAAGTGAACAGTTCAGTGACATTTAGTACATTAACAGTGTTGTGCAACCACCCCCTTTTGATGCTGTTATTTTTTTTTTTAAGATTTTATTTATTTATATGACAGAGAGCAGATCACAAGTAGGCAGAGAGGCAGGCAGAGAGAGGCGAGGAAGCAGGCTCCCTGCTGAGCAGAGAGCCCGATGCGGGCCTCGATCCCAGGACTCTGAGATCATGACCTGAGCCGAAGGCAGAGGCTTTAACCCACTGAGCCACCCAGGCGCCCTTGATGCCGTTTTTAACTCTTGATTCATTCTGTATCTTTTTATTTTTTTTGCAATTCTTTGAATAAATGTTTTGTTGTTGTTGTTGTTTTTGCCTCTATAGAGTTTCCCCAAATCTGGATTTTTATGATTGTGTCCCCAAACAGTTGTTTAATATGTTCCTTCTTTCCTGTAAATTATAAATTGATAGTTGGATCTAGGCTTAATTAGTTTCAGGTTCAATATTTTGCAAGAATATTTTATAGGAGGTTTTGGTTTTGTGTTCTATCAGGTGGCACATAATGTATGAAAAGGAAAAGGAAAACTTTGGACAGCCTTTTCCTCTCTATAGTCTGGACATCTGTTAAGTCTTTATATTGCTTTATAGTTGAAAAGACATAATTTTTGGAGACTTGTACCACACCCCATCTTGCATTTCCTACAGAGGCTAAACCAGTGTTAACCTTAGGGAGTTGTGCTGCTGAGAGTAGCCTTGAGTCCCTCTCATCTCTTTCTCTTGCTCCACTGTATTCAGTCCACTAGCATAATCTGTTGGTGTTACCTCTCAAAGATACTGAATCCACACACTTCCCTCCAAGTCTCTGTATCTCTTGCCATGGTAACTGTAATAGCTTTCCTCATTCTTTGCTTGCTTTCTTGCCCTTTCTTAGCCATTTTTCCATAGCTGCTCATTGATTTTTTTTAGTGTTAAAATAACACAAATGTGTTATTTTGTCCCTTTTTAAGTATACAGTTCAGTGGCCTTAATTACATTTACAGTGTTACAAGGCCATCACTTTTATGTTTCCCAAACTGTTTAAATCATCCTGAACTGAAACTCTGTAACCATTACGCAGTAATTCCCACATCCCCTTCCCTATGCCACTGGTAACCTCTAACCTAATTTCCATCTCTATGAATCTGCCTATTCTCGATAAGTTTTTCTTTCTTTCTTTCTTTCTTTCTTTCTTTCTTTCTTTCTTTCTTTCTTTCTTTCTTTCTTTCTTTCTTTCTTCCTTCCTTCCTTCCTTCCTTCCTTCCTTCCTTCCTTCCTTCCTTCCTTTCTTTCTTTCTTTCTTTCTTTCTTTCTTTCATTTTTAAGATTTTATTTATTTATTTGACAGAGACACAGTGAGAGAGGGAATACTAGCAGGGGGAGTGGGAGAGGAAGAAGCAGGCTTTCCCACAGAGCAGGGAGCCCAATGTGGGACCTGAGCCGAAGGCAGATGCTTAACGACTGAGCCACCCAGGCGCCCCTAGATAGTTTCATATTAAGTGGAATCACACAACACATGCTCTTTTGTGTTTGGCTTCTTTCACTTAGTGTAATGTGTTCAAGGTTCATTCATGTTGTGGCATACATCAACTTCATTCTTTGTTATGGCTCAGTAACATTCCACTGTATGTGTATACCACATTTTGTTCATCTGTTCATCTGATAATGGGTGCTGGGCTGTTTCCACCTTTTGGTTATGTTGGTATATGAAGCTGTTATGAACATTCATGGACAAGTTTTTTGGGTGGACACATATTTTCATTTCTCTTGGGTATGAATCATATAGTATTTCAGACTCCCTGAATCATATAGTAATTATATCTATACATATATATATATATTCTTTATTTATTTATTTATTTATTTATTTATTTTTGAGAGAGAGAGAGAGCATGAAAAGGGAGGGAGGGGCAAAGGGAAAGGGTGAGAGAAAATCTCAGGTAGGTTCCATGGTCAGCATGGAGCCGGATGTGGGACTCAGATCGCAGGACTCTAAGATCATGACCTGAGCTGAAATCAGGAGCTGGACACGGGGCGCCTGGATGGCTCAATTGTTAAGTGTCTGCCTTTGGCTTAGGTCATGGTCCCGGGGTCCTGGGATTGAGCCCCGAGTTGGGCTCCCTGCTCAGTGGGAAGCCTGCTTCTCTCTCTCACTCTCCCCCTGCTTGTGTTCCCTGTCTCACTAGTTCTTTCTGTCAAATAAATAAATAAATAAATAAAATCTTAAAAAAAAAAGTTGGACACTTAATTGAACTGAGCCACTCAGGTGCCCGAAGGCCCAGGCATTTAAATACCTTGCATAGCAGAGCAGTCCTTCTAGACCTCCATTTTCCTTGGTTTTTAGGTGTGATATAATGAGACTAGACTCCCTTAAGGTGATCACTACGTGACTGACCAAGTTAGAATATATAGTTCTAAAATTGGGAACAGTTTACCTATGGTATTCCAAGTGTTGGTTTGAACATTAGATGAGTGTGTATGTGGTAAGGGGGACTGGAGAGAGAAGTTTTTAGACACATCTGGTAGCAGCTGGAAATTCTGAGCATTTTTTCTAGAGCATCTGGGCGTTTGCTCATTGCTAGGACCTCCTCACCATGTAGAAGATATGTTTCTTGTCTGACCAGAAGCACCCCGAGGAGCCAGCATCGCAGGTGACTGACTCACTGGCTGGTGAGACTGGCTTACTTTCCCTTCCAGTGCTGCCCTTAGCAGTTGTGTGAGGATGTGGGATATTCCTTCTGGCCAGGATCCATTCTGTCTTCTCCTTTTGTGGCAGTCAATTGTAAGTAAGTTCGTATATTTAATCTGCATTGTTCCTTGTCCCTCTGTGATATCAAAGGTTAAGAACCTGAGACAGATCTGTTACTAGGTTTATACGTAGTGATAACCCTTGGCTCTATCCCTTAAAACATTGCCTGTAAATTGATGACTTTTAAATACATACCTCCAGTTCTAACCTCTCCCCTGAAATCCCGGAAACAAAACTCCCATTGGTGTGGTGAAATCCTAGAATGACTGCTTGCAACACACATTTGGTTCCAATAGGAGAGAAGGCCATTAGTTTCCTATTCTAAGCTATAGATGGAGTAAAAAGTGTGCACACACATACAAAACATAGAGGAAAACAAATTCCAGAGGGGGAAATAGTGCAATAAATTGTGATCTAAGTAAGAATCAAATTAAAATCTGTGATGTGCTTTGGAGCAATTGGCAGTAGGCAGAAAGATTGCATTTAATTATGGAATTAGGAACATTCCTTTTTTTTTTTTTTTCTTAAGTGGGCTCCATGCTGGGTGTGGGGAGCCCAGTGCAGGGCCTGAATCCACGACCTTGAGATCAAGACCTGAGCTGAAATCAATAGTCAGACGCTTAAGGGAATGAGTTACCGTGGAGCCCCAGACCATTCTTTTTTCAGTGGCAAAAGGATCTTGACATTACCACCATAGAGATGATATGTAATCTTAACTGAATGTACTCTTTGGTCCTTTGGTGAGCAGTATTCTCAAAGTTTGATTCTCAGACCAGTAGCATCAGCATCACCTGGGAACTTGTTAGAAATTCAGTCTCAAAAAAAAAAAAATAAATTAAAAAAAAAAAAGAAATTCAGTCTCAGGCCACACCCCAGACATAACAAACCAAAACCTCACTAGGTGAGGCCTTTCAGCTTGTATTTTAATAGATTCTCCAGGTGATTCTGATGCATGTTGCACTCTAAGAACTACTGCTACAGACAATGCATGGAAAACTTACTTATGACTATAAAATGGAATGTGAATTTTAAATTTTGACAATGTAAAAAAAGGCACAGGTGACAGAAGATGAGAGGATGTGAAGAATAGGTATAGGTTCTGATAGCCTTATTCTGTGATGGAGGAGTTAAGATCTTTTATGGCTGATTGAATAAAAATGAAATAGGATGTATTCTTATAAATAACCAGCCTAAGAACATGAAATTAGTGGTATACATTGAGAGGAAGGGAGAAGGTGTTCATGGGAAGTAGAAGTTGGCTCCAGCATCATGGCCTAACAGCTTAATGTCTCATGACATCTAAAGGTGATAAATGAAGAAATAGATATAAAAGTATATTATTTAGAAAATTGAGGGGAACTGCCAGAGACTCTTAAAATGAGATGGTTAAAATATGATTGCCTTTGGGGGAGGAAGGCAAGGGAATCTTCTTGTATTCTTAGACTTTTTAACCATATGCTATATATTTTTTGATTAAAAATTTAAAAACTATATGTGCTTCATTGTATTAGAGGAATATCTACTCATTAAATTGCAGAAAGGGCTGCTTGTCACTTCTGGGTCCTTTTTCACAAGGTTGAAAGCATCTGATCGTCGTAATTACACGTGGCAGTTTCTAGGTGAGTGGGTTTGTAGAAATGTGTTGTGTAGGTTTTTTGTTTGTTTGTTTTTTGAGGCCCCTTGTGATTTATGCTTGGTAATTAATCTTTAGTTTGTATTCTTCCCATATCTTTAGTACTTAAAAAGCATCAGGGATCATTAGAAAACTAATATCAAGTATTTGGATGAATGCTTACATTTTTAAAAATAGAATTACTCATAGCAAAGACATCCTAAATAACACCTTCTTGAGGTTTTTGTTTCCGAAGATTGGTCTGAATATCCTCCACTTTCTGTATCTGAATTGCTCGTACTGCTTAATTAGCTTTTAGAGGCTCAGGAGATCAGGAGGTAGACTTACTTGGTGGCTGGGCAGTTCTGTACCTGGTTGACTTTAGGAGTGTCTGGCTACATTTTTATAGAAGTATTTTGTATTCAAATGTAATGATCTATTTATAGATAAGAGATAAAGTGTTTTAATCTTACTTGGTGGATTCCCAATGAGCCCAAAATGAAATCCAACTGAAACAATAAACTGAACACCAGTGCATAATTGCTGTGCTCGCTGAGGCTTTAATCCTCTCATAAAATATTTATCTGTGCTTTATATCACGTTGATTTTTAGATCTCTTCCATTGGAAAGTATCTTTTGTCAGCTTGCTAATTATGGTTGAAATTAGAGATGAAGTGTGACTAGATTCTTATTTTGAATATGTTTTAAAGTTGGGCAAACCACTTGAAGATTTATTATGGAATAATTTCAAAATTATAAAAAATTGAGGGAACAGTACAGAACACTCTGATATGTCCTATACTCAAATTCAGCAAATTTTAACATTTTGCCACATTAGAGTTATATATGTTTATTTTTCTTTATCTACAAACACACAGTTCTTTCTAAACCATTGACAGTAGATTGTATAATGTCCCTTATTTTTTTTTTAAAGATTTTATTTATTTATTTGACAGAGAGAGAGATCACAAGCAGGCAGAGAGGCAGGCAGAGAGAGAGGAGGAAGCAGGCTCCCTGCAGAGCAGAGAGCCCGATGCGGGCCTCGATCCCAGGACCTTGGGATCATGACCTGAGCCAAAGGCAGAGGCTTTAACCCACTGAGCCACCCAGGCGCCCGATAATGTCCCTTAATACTTTAGTGTGTTTCCTGAGAACGAGGACCTTCTCTTCTATAACACTGTACCCTTAATCAAATCCAAGGAATTTAACATTCACATAATATTTGTATCTGTTACGTATTTCCAGTTTTGCCACTGGTTCTGAATATTTTTTTTAAAGATTTTTATTTATCAGAGAGAGAGAAGGAGGGAGACAGAGCTCGTGCGTATGTGAGCAGGGGGAAGGGCAGCAGGAGAGGGAGTAGCAGGCTCCTGGCTGTGTGGGGAGCCTGGCTCAGGGCTAGATCCCAGGACTCCAGGAACATGACCTGAACCAAGAGCAGATGCTTAATTGACTCAGCCACCCATGCGCCCCCAAATATTTATTTTTGTTGCATTTTTTCCTTCCAGTCCAACATGTAGGCTAGGATCCCACGTTCCATGCAGTTGCCATGACTCTTGAGTCTCCTTTAATCTGGAATAGTTCCTTAGCCTTTCTTGTTTTTGTTTCTTTTTTTCTTTTTTTTTTAATTTAAATTCAGTTATTTAACATATAATGTATTATTAGTTTCAGAGGTAGAAGTCAGTGATGCATCAGTCTTATACCCAGTGCTTATTCCATCACATGCCCTCCTTAATGTCCAACACCCCGTGACCCCATCCCCCTCCCACCTTCCCTCTAATAACCCCCAGTTTGTTTCCTATGATTAAGCGTCTCCCTCTCTGGTTTCACCTTGTTTTATTTTTTCCTCTCTTCCGCCATGATCCTCTGTTTTGTTTCTTAAATTCCACATACGAGTGAGGTCATATGATAGTTGTCTTTCTCTGATTGACTTACTTGGCTTAGCGTAATGCCCTCTAGTTCCATCCACATCGTGGCAATCTTAATCTGTTATGTTAGTATTTTTATAATGTTAATATTTTTGAAGAATGCAAGCCAATTATTTTATAGATTGTTCCTAAATTAGGATTTATCTGATATTTCCTGGTGATGAGACTTAGGTCGTTCATCCCCAGCCACAGTACTACTTAAGGTTAACACCTGAGGTATACCATATCCATGTCCTCCTCATTGGTGGAATTTTGGTCACCTGGTCATGATACTGTCTGGGCTGAGTAGTTCTTGTTTTTCTCCTTGTAACTAATAAGCCAGTCTTTGGGGAGACATCCCTCCCTCCCTCCCTCCCTTCCTTCCTTCCTTCCTTCCTTCCTTCCTTCCTTCCTTTCTTTTCTTTTCTTGATTTTGTTTATTTGAAGGAGAGAGAGAGAGAGAGAGAGAGGACAGGGGAAGGGGCAGAGGGAGAGAGACAGTCAGACTCCCAGCTGAATGCAGAGCCCGATGTGGGCTCAATCCCAGGACCTTGAGATCATGACCTGAGCCAAAGGCAGATGCTTAACCCACTGAGCCATCCAGTAGCCCCTTTGAGGAGACACTTTGAAACCATGAAAACATCTAGTCCTCATCATTTTTTTCTTCCATATATTTAGCATCTGTTTATGATTGGTTTTTGTCTGAACCCATATGTACTGTGATGGTTGTAAAATAATGGTTTTCTAACTCCTTTACTCCCTCCACATTTATTACTGTTTATTTCCTTCAAAGGAAGAGTCCTCCCTTCTTATTTATTTACCTAATTTTTATCAGTATGAACTCTTACTGATAGGTTAAACTGATAGGCTAGACACAATAAAAAATGTATTTTATTCCGTGGGTTACAATCCATTATTCTGTTTGTTTTGATGCTGAAATTGTCACAGATTTGACTTGTGGAAGCCCCTTCAAGTCGGCTCCTGTATTTTTTTGATCTGTCTCTATACTTTTTTGGAACATCTGTTTACTCTCTGGCACAACAGAATGTTCCAGGTTTATCTTGTATCTTGCCTTCCCAATCTGGAATCATCCATTTTTGTAATTTACTTTAGCTTCTTTTAATACACTAACACACAAGCCTGGTCTAAGAGGTGGTGACATTTATAATATTTAGGACTTTTCCCAACCAAGATGAATTGTGGGAAAAGTAAAAAGATCCAGATTTAAAAAGTAGTTAATGAGACTTCACCTCTTCAGGAGGTGGTAGATAGGTGTTTGTGGTGATGGTGGTAAGCAGATGGCCAGCAGGAGAGGCCACTCCTGTGGGTGGTCAAGGAAATTGACTAAATATGACAGCATAAAAGACACCTTGTTCTTTTTGGCATACACTTGTCATGCTGGGTTTCCAGAAGTTGCCTTTTGCTCTGGTAATAGACTATGGAAGTACTGAAATTACTATGGTCGTGGACCCCAGTAGTGTGTGCACATTTGATGGGGGTAGGGGTTAGAAAAAGGGGTTGACTACAAAGGAGTACAACAAGGGAATTTTGGGGATGATGGAACTCTTCTGTATGTGCATTTGTGGAAAATTATACAACTGTATATCAAAAAAGTAAATGTAGGGACACCTGGGTGTCTCAGTTGGTTAAGTGTCTGCCTTCAGCCCAGATTATGATCCCTGGGTCCTGGGATCGAGTTCCGAGTTGGGCTTCCTCCTCAGTGGGGAGTCTGCTTCTCCCTCTGCCTGCTGTTCCCCTTGCTTGTGCTCTCTTGCTCACTCTCTCTCTGGAAAATAAATAAATAAAATCTTTTTAAAAAATGAATTTAACAATATGTAAATTTAAAAAAGGCATATTGGGTAGTTTTTGACAAAGTAAAGAGGAGCCTTTCTAATAGTAATATGAAAACTCAATTTTGTCCAATGTTGTGCGTCTGTCTTGTGCTAAAATAATGGAGTGATACCAGTTTCCCATTATTTTAGTGATATAGATTTGATTGATTGATTGATTGATTGATTGATTGTTAGGGGAAAGGCAGAAAGAGAATCTCAACCAGGCTCTGTGCTGAGCTCTGAGTCCAATGGGGGTTTGATCTCACAACCCTGAGATCATGATCTGAGACTTGGTAGGCTTCTCTTCTCCTTACATCCGAAGGTTAGAATTTTAGACCTTTTCAGTGCCTGTTCTGAGGCCATCTTTTCAATCCATATTCTTCCTCTTCCTCTGGATCTCAGGCGTGGTTGGTTACAATTGATTATATACTAGTAATTCCCTGAACTATACTTTTCAGTGTGAAGAGGCCACTCTTTTGAATTCCAGCCCTTTATATTCAGCTGTCTACTTGATATTTCTATTTGGATATTTCAGAGGTGCTTGAAGTTCAACATATTTAAAACACTGTACATTCTCAGACTTCCTTTTTCCCCCTCCTCCTCCTCTCTCTCCTTTTTTTTTTTTTCTTTTTCATTTTTTAAGTGGAACCCAATGTGGGCCCTGAACCCATGACCCTGAGATGAAGACCCAAGCTGTAATCAAGAGTCTGACAATTGACTGAGCCACCCAGGTGCCCCTCAAACTTTCTTCTTAAATTTGCTACTCCCACTTTCTTTCAGTGATAGGTACCACTGTTTGCCTTTATGAGAAATCTGGGGGGGCATTCTTGATGTCTTCTCTCCCTCTTTCTGCCCCATCAACCTGATGATCAGTGAATCCTATTGAATTTAGCAATGAAATATTTCTCAAATATATGTTTTTCTTAGTATCTCCACTGTCATCACCCTTGTCAAAACCATCGTTCTGTCATCCCATAGCCTCGTGTCTAAATTTTTTTTTAAAGATTTTATATATTTATTTGACAGAGAAAGAGAGAGAGCGCACAAGCAGGGGGAGCAGTGGAGGGAGAGGAAGAAGCAGGCTCCCCAGTGAGCAGAGAGCCCAATGTGGGGTTGATCCCAGGATCCTGAGATCATGACCTGAGCTGAAGGCAGATGCTTAACTGACTGAGCCACCCAGGTGCCCTTGTGTCTACATTTCTGTAGTAGTTTCCTAACTCATCACCTGGTATCCGTTCTTAATTTCTTTCCTAGCTCTTGTTCTTAGTTTAGGGCTTAAAATCCTTACTGTGCCTTTGGATCCCTCCCTGCCTCATCTTGAACCACTTCTTGACCTTTAACTTTCCTCTCCTCTCTTTCCAGTCAGTCAACAAGTCCAGCTCACTTTACTTTCTGTATTTCAAAGTTTGTCTCGAGCTCTCCTGCATCCATGCCTCCTACAACGGTCACTTAAGGTCTTCATTGTCTCACCTGCAGGCCACCCATGCAGCAGCTTCTACAAATGGTTTCCCTCCCTCATGATTTCTTTCTTTTAAGATTTTATTTATTTATTTGGCAGAGAGAGAGAGCACAGGTAGGCAGAGCAGCAGGCAGAGGGAGATGGAGAAGCAGGCTCTCCGCTGAGCAGGGAACCTGATTCGGGGCTCGATCCCAGGACCCTGGGATCATGACATGAGCTGAAGGCAGATGCTTAGCTAGCTAAGCCACCCACGTGCCCCTCCGTCCTGATTTCTTATGCACCAGTCCATCCTCTGTCAGCCACCAGAATGAGCTGTCTGAAATTTCTCTGGATCCTGATTTCTTGTGACATAAAGCCTGACCCTTTCTTTAACTCCAGGCTCTTCTGGTCTCTGCCCTGAACTTGTTTCTACTCTCTTAGGTTCCCTGGAGGAGGTTTGCCCACCCTCCTGCCACCCTGAAGGCCGATTCTTTTCCCCTTGACTGGGCTCGGAATGCAGGCCTCCCACATCTCCACACACACCTTACCCAGGTGCTTCCTCCCCTTTGTTTTAAATTCACTTCTTTCATGGAAGCCTTCCTTGATCTCCCCACCACACCGTATTAGGTATTCTTCTCTCTTGCACTTTCCAGTTAAATTACAGTTAGGTCTATGTGTTTGCTTGTTTTTTAAACTGTGAATGGCTTCATCTTGATGTACCTAAAATTAGGCAGACATAACAATTAATTTAGAATACATGAGAATGGATGCATGAACATGGCTGTTCTGTGAGCTAGAAGCATGTGCCAGTGTGAAAATGGCAGCACTTGGGGCGCCTGAGTGGCTCAGTGGGTTAAAGCCTCTACCTTCGGCTCGGTCATGGTCTCAGGGTCCCGGGATTGAGCCCCACAGTGGGCTATGACTCCAAGCAGAAGGGAGTCTGCTTCTTTCTCTTTCCCTCCACCACTCACCCCACTCTCTCTCTCTCAAATAAATAAATCTTTAAAATCTATATATCTCATAATGGAAAATGAAGCTGGAAATAGTGCTCAGAGGGGAGCCTGCTTCCTCCTCTCTCTCTCTGCCTGCCTTTCTGCCTACTTGTGATCTTTCTGTCACACAAATAAATAAAATCTTTAAAAAAAAGAAAAGAAAAAGGCAGCACTTTCCTTGTGGCAGGAAAAAAAAGTGTTTGTGAGCACACTTTCTCAATTTCAATTTTTTACACATTGTTTTCTTCACTTTCAGTTACATACTTCTCCCTGACAAAATGGATGAATAAGTAGCACGTATGTATATGTTTTTGAAAAACGATGACAGTAGACCGCCATGCTTTCTGTGATAGGTTTTTGTTTCTCTGTAGGAATGTTCTTGTGACATGATTATTTTCTGCCACTAAAAGTGTCCCAAGTTTTTATGATGGATTTTTACGTATCAGTATTTCATAACATTCTGCATCATTGATGGCATTCTGTGTGATTGGTAGAGCAGCATATACTGGGTGTTCAGTACATATTCTTGCTGATGAGTCAGGAGTTGTAGAGTAACTTCTGCTATCTGGTAAAGATGGGCAGCCTTTAAATTAGAAAATAAACATGTTTGAATTCCTTTTCCTTAAAATGAACTCAGGTTCTTAGGCTTAAGACACTCGGAAAATACAAGAAATATGACAATATGCTCAAGGCTTATTTGATGTACTATTCCTTTTTTTAACAACTTATTTTTTTTAGAAAAGATTTTATTTATTTGAAAGAGAGAGAGCACTAGAGAGAGAGCAAGCACGAGTGGGGTTCAGTGGGAGAGGGAGAAGTAGGCTCCCTGCTCAGCATGTGATCCCAGACCCCAGGACCCTGGGATCATGACCTGAGTGGAAGGCAGACGTCCAACCAACTGAGCCACCCAGGTGCCCCTGATGTACTGTTTTTACATTCTCTTCATTTAATGTTTTTCAAAAATTACTTCAAATACTTTAGAGTTGTTGTATGCCTTTGATAATATTTGAACATAGCTATCTTTTGCCTTGTCTTTTATTTCCAGGCTAACTTGTTATCTCTTGTAGCTGGATAAGTTAGGTACCATGCTGATGATTGGGTTTTGCTTGGTCAGCATTCATTGTAAGCATGGCAGTAATTTACTGAATTTATACTTGGCTAATTAAGAGTTTATAATAATTCTGACATGCTGACTTGAACTTTCTCTGTACTGTTTAAGGCAAAGAGAAAAGGATTTGCTTAGCTAATTAAAACTAAACAAGACGGAATGTTTAATCTACTTGAGGCAAACCGATAACTGTTTTCAAGTATGTAAAAACACAAACTAAGGATATGCCAATTAAAATTATTTTTTATTAATTAAAGCATTAATGGATTCTCTAAGGCATAACTTTTTTCTGTCCTGTTCCTTGGCATTTGTTGAGGTTGTTAGAAAATAGGGAACCGTTGGTATTTTTAAAGTTCTTTGTTCATGATTCACAGTAAGAAATACATATTACACTGGTATCCAGTATAAATATACATAACTTGAGTGGTGGAAAGCAATATTTAACCTTACTTTTTATCTCTGTTCTTATTCTCTTATATTTCAAATTTTAAAAAAAGTGCTTCTTGGGACTGACTAAATTACAAATTGATGAGGACCTGCCTGCGGTTTGAAAGAGGCTCTGTATGGGATTATGAACTGGAGTGCAGGAACTTTCTGTTGCCAGGTGCTAGCATTGCCTGGCGTGAAGCACGGGCTCAGGAGATACTAACTGAATGAATTGGTTGGAAAGAGGACTAAGAAATGAAATCAGAGCTATAAAAGTAGTAGATGTTTTGGCAGTGAGGTTCTTAGATGAATCAGCAAGGGCAAAGCGCTTTGTTATATTACTGTTTGGTTTAAGAATGCTTGTTTTGAAGTAACGGAAACCAGCTTGGAGCTTATGCAAAGGACGTATCAAAAGGATCGGGGTGTCTGACAGAACTGAAGAGCAGGGGTGCATCTTGTGAGTTGGGAAGGGAAACCAAGGATGGAGAGCCTTTCAGAACCCAGGCATGTTATCCTGCTTTTTTTCATCCCTGCTTCTCTCTGCGTGGCTGCCCCCTGCCCACTGGAATGGTTTCCTCTGATGTTCAGTTCACATGACAGTTTATGTCCAAAGCTCCTGATTTTGTATTTTTGTCCAGGCTTCAGTACTGCATGTGGCTTGTATATGGTGGAATTAGTAAATTGTTAATCTTTTGGTAAGTACTGCATGCTAGGTGTTAAAAATCCCAGGTCACTAGTGTTAGATGAGATCTCTTCTGTCATCCTGCTCTAAGGTTTAGGGTTTCTAATGGCCTTGTCTCATTTTCTGGGTCATATGAATACATTGTGTGCATCCATACCTGTATGATCATTGCTAGCAAAAGTGTGAATTCAGCACACTTTTGCAGCATCCATTACTAGGTGAGGTGGGTAGGATGGTTACAAAGATAAATACAGTGTATTGAGAATGGTTTTGCCCTTTGAAGGTTATGGCCCAGTTCCAGCAAAGTGTATCAGCTCATGCACAGATGAGCTGTATTCGTGATGTTCATTCAAAATTAGTCTTTAGTTTTTCCATACCCAGTTTCCATGCCCTGTTTGTCACATTTACCCGTGTCTTTCTCATCTGGGATGAAGACCTGCTTTGACCCTTCTTCACTTTTTGGCTCATTATTTGTATTCTACTTGTGGGCTCCAGCCTTTATTTAGTATCCGTCCTGGTAGCCTGATCCAGGGGCCCCCATAGCTGTGAACTGCCCGCAGGGGTGTCTTCTGGCATCCTGCGCCCCTCTTGAACCCAAGTCAGAAAAACAAGAGAGCTGGACCAGAAGATACGTTTTTTCTCTGCCGAAACACAGAATGATGGGAAAAAAAAGTCACAAAATTTTAAAAAAAGATTTTATTTATGTATTTATTTTAGAGAGAGGAGGTGGGAGGTACAGGATTTGAGAGGGAGAAGCAGACTCTGTGCTGAGCATAAGCCCCATGTGAAGCTCAATGTCATGAACCTGAGATCATGACATGAGCCAAAATCAAGAGTTGGACACTTAACTGATGGAGCCACCCAGCTGTCCCAAATTACAGATGTTTTTAATACAGTGTCATAACCATCATAACTCAAGTTTGAACTGGGTACTATAGGATTATTTATGCCAATGCCTGTCACATGGTAGGGCCTCTGACAAAACGTTGGGAAAGAATCAGTAAATGCATGAGGGTGTTCCTCTGCTATAGCCTCACTGAAGAGGTAACATTTGAGCTGGCTCTGAACAATTTGGATGTGTGTGGGTAATGGGTTGGGCACTTTTCCTGTAGGAACACCTTGTGTACAGGAACCAAGTTGTGGACTGATGAAGAGCAGTTGAGTGTGAATGTGGTGTTGTTAGGTTGGGAGGATAACCGAAGGGGCTCATAGGTCGTGGTGGAGAATTTGAACTTCGTTTCCTGAAAGCTACATGAGCATTTCCCAGGAAGGAGTAACGGGGAGATTTGTTCTTTTTACAGGTAACTTTGTGGTCAGTCTCAGCCTGGAGTGGCAAGAAATGGGCCATGTGGACATGAATTTAAGATGCTCTTTTAAAAGTCTAGGCAAACATAATGGACGCTCTACGTAAAGGCTGTAGTAGTGAGGGTGAAAAGAACATAAGTTGGCGGGAGATAGATTTTCAGGACTGTTTGGCTTCAGTGCAGGGTCAGATTTAATCAGTGTGGTCCATTCAGTGTGTGGAGTGGAGGCTAATAAAGCTGAGCGTTAGGTACACCATCCCCTTCTTCTGTGTCCTTCATGACTCTCATCCTGTGTCTCTGGTGGTTAATCATTCCTTAGCCTTGTCTCCAGTTTTCCAATCTTGTAGTTACTTCTTTAACTTGACTATAGAAATTTGGTTGGTCTCTTTGGCCTTTGGTTATCACTCATACTTGTACCACTCAGGTGTGGATGCTTTGGATGCTAAAATGAAACAAACAAAAGACAAGTGCCCAGTCTTATGGGGGAGATAGGCATATACACAGTTCCTACAAATTGTGATAAATGCTTTAACGAAGGCATGGACAGAATACTGTGGAAGCTAAGAGGAAGGACTGCGTGGTGCTCCTGGGGTCAGTTAAGGAAGAGAAGGAGAAAAAGTTCTAGCTTAGTGCTGGTGGATGAGTGAGTCAGATAGGAGAGAATTTGAGGTGTCTGAGGGATATTCGGGTGGAAACGATCAGGAGAGGGTTGGAGCAATGGATGTGGAGGAGCAATAGGCCTGGACCTTGACTGTGCATCAGGGACCCTAAATGACAACAAAACCATGCCCTCAGGCTATGCGTGGAGACTCTGATTTGCTTAATTTGGGATTGGTACTAAGCTTTCTATGTTCTAAATGACTTAAGGTGATGCTGTGCAGCCAGAGTTGACAGTCATTTTAATTCAGGGCGGAGGTTTTCTTGGAGATGGTGGAGTGTAGTGATAGCTGTAGTCTTAGATATGGATCAGTTTGGGAACAGGAAGAAGTAGAAGAGAAAAGAACCAGACAAAAACCCTAATTAGGGAATGCCAACATTGTGGTTGGCAGCAAGGATGTGCTGGCCAAGGAGAACCTGGGAGCACAATCCCTAAATCTTAATTGCATCCTTGTAAAATTTAGGTTGTTAGTGTATATTTTGCACGACTTCTTTCTAATGCTTCAGAGTGGATTGTGTATCAGGATACCTTAATGCCCGATTCACATGTATTTTGTTGATTGACGGACTGATGTAACTGATAAACATTAATCCTTTTATCACTGATGTGGAAAATCATGACCTTTAATTCTTATCAGCAGCAAATACCTATATCTGCCTCCAAGTTTATTTAGAAGAAGAATGCATGAAAGTAACAATTTCCAAGAATCCACTTTATTTTCTGAATTCAAAGTCACCTGTCATTTTTGCCATAAATTCTTTGAGGCATGAAATAGCCTGCCAGTTGTCTATTGCTCTCAAAGTTAATGAATGGTTATCAATTTATCATGGGTAATAACCTAGCTGCAAATTGTAAAGAAGGCATTCTATCACTTCCTAGCATTTTTGCCTCAAGGCTGTATCTGCCTTTTCTACAGGATTTGGAGGCTCAGTCTCCCTAAAGCTTTTAACGGAGCACATTTCTTACTTGGAAACCTCTTTACACTTTGTAATAGTGCAGTGAAATATTAGCTCGTTATATTTTGCTCTGTGTGATAGATTTTGTGTAAATAAAATTTCTTGATGTAGGATGCCATAGTTTTACATTGAAACAATACAGCATTTTAGTTTGAAAGATATTTAATTTTTATAACTGATTCATTATTCCATTTAATTCTTAGAAATAAAGTGTGTGGTATTCTACCTCTCTAGCTTTTTGGTTATGTAGTTAATGATTGGAGAAACAGAACTGTTTCAAGGAACCTTACTTTTTAAAGTTACTCCTTTTTCTTTTTCCCAACAAAGAGAAGAACTTTATAACATGAACTCTGTCAAGTCAAGTACTTGGACTTGACTGTATTTTTATTTAAAGACAGCAACAACAAGAAACCGGTTCCATGTCTTATTCAACTTCACATTTCAGGCCCCGAGCATAGTATAATTCTGTAAATTCTGTTGTATTGGATTAATGTGAACTATCACCTTACTTCCCAAGTCAGAAGTTTGTGGTATGGTAAAGTGTCCTATACTAAGGGATGGGAGGACATGGATTTAACCCCATATGTGGCTTTTATCCTCGAAGTATATATAGGGCCACATAGCTAACTGTTTCTTTTCAGTTACAAACTTAACGAATTTCAGTCCCATTTCTTTCATTGTTAAGGAGCTGCCTTCAGAACTTGCCTCTGGTCCATTTGCTTTATGTAAGAATTCTTTGTGTATTTTTATCTGTTTCATTTTTCTTTTTTTTTTTTTTTAAAGATTTTATTTATTCATTTGACACAGAGAGAGAGATTACAAGTAGGCAGAGAGGCAGACAGAGAGAGAGGAGAGAGGAGGAAGCAGGCTCCCTGCTGAGCAGAGAGCCCGATGTGGGCCTCGATCCCAGGACCCTGGGATCATGACCTGAGCCGAAGGCAGCGGTTTTAACCCACTGAGCCACCCAGGCGCCCATCTGTTTCATTTCATCAAAAGGCAAAGGAGCCTTGCACAGTGGCTTGTGTGTAGCAGTGGTTAATGTAATTAGTGACTCTGCTTTAATGAAGTAGGAGAATAAACATTACTGAGATTTCTTTGAGGTTTTAGTGTGTTCAGTAATCTCTGATTAGTTATTACTATTGCTATAGGTTATTTACTTCTGTATATTTAGAAGCTCCAAATCTTTTAGCTTCTAAAAGTGGGAGGAAATGAAATTCTGCTCTCATTGACTCCTCTTTGTGTTTTTATTCCTAAAACATGTATGGGAAAGCAGAGAGAGAAATTCTTCTATTAATAGTTTGTTTTATTTATTTCATGTAGTGCTTTGTGTTCTTTTTATGTGTTTATTCTATTTCCCCAATCAGAAATCAGTATTTTCCTTGATGGAGCCAGATCGTAAATTTATTATAACTGCGGGGGAGAGTTGTGCACATAGTAGGAACTGCATTAATTGTTGATTGGTTGCTCGGCTGACAAATTAGTTATGGGGCTCACCTTGACAATGCAAACATCAAACCCTATCAAAATGCACAACAGTTGTTCTGTGGATGCATATTTGTCCTATAGAAATATTTCCTTGCAGCTTCCCTTCTTAACTCATTTCATAGCTGAATGATCCTTACTTTTCTGGGAGCATATCTCTGTATATTTATTTAGGATTTCTCCTTTTGCAGTATGAACAATTTCCTCATGACCTAATGTGAGTCAGCTGGTCTGAAGCAGCTGTCTTCATTGGGCACTTACTGCTCACCTTTAGTTGAGGTCCTTAACTAGATTAGGAACCAATGAGAAGATCCATTTCTGCCTTTGTGATTTTCCCCTCCCTCTCATTGTTCAGAAAGCTGGTGCTTATTCAGGTAGTAAAAATGTGGACTGTTGTATGAACACAGTTTAAGTTTACTAATGATTTGCCGAAAAAACTACTCTGTATTCTGTCCATGCTCTTGGGCTGGTGACACAAGGGATTACATTTGTTGAGGGTTGACCTAACTTGGGGATGAACAGATTACTTGACAAAGCTTTCCTTTGCTTTTTAGGATTGGTTTGCTTCCTACTCTTGCAGCTTAGGTGCTTGGGAGCCCTTTGAGCCTCTTTTTTTTTTTTTTTTTTTTTAAGATTTATTTATTTTAGAGAGAGAGTGTGTGTAGGGAGGGGCGGGGAGGGGAAGAGGGGGACAAGGAGATGCCACATTGAGCATGGAGCCCTATGTGGAGCTTGATCCCACAACCCTGATATCATGGCCTGAGCCTAAACCAAGAGTTAGATGCCCAACTGATTGAGCCACCAGGTGCCATCCTTTGAACCTTTTGAGTATCTCACTTCCTATGAATTTGGAGTTCATAGTCACTGTTGCAAATTTTTATTCAAATAGGAGCTGCATTGTACTTATTGGTAAACTAACAGATGTAAAATTTTATTCAAATAGGAGCTGTAGATTTTTTAAAAAATTTCTAGTTAGCTTTTTTCTGTCACTAGCTTAAGTGGCATCTTTATTATAAATATATTGTCTTAGTTTTTATTTTTATTTTTATTTTATTTATTTTATTTTTTTAAAAGATTTTATTTATTTATTTGACACACACAGAGAGAGATTACAAGTAGGCAGAGAGTCAGGCAGAGAGAGGAAGAAGCAGGCTCCCTGTGGAGCAGAGAGCCCGATGCGGGCCTCGATCCCAGGACCCTGAGATCATGACCTGAGCCGAAGGCAGAGGCTTTAACCCACTGAACCACCCAGGCGCCCTGTCTTAGTTTTTATGTATCAAAATACTATTGATTATTTACTTGATTGTTGTAATCAGCCACTACTAAATTCTCATTTCTAACAACATTTTGGCTTTTTCCCCCTTGGGATTTCTAGCTACAATCATAACACCTGGATGTATGGATACTATTGTCTTCCCCTTACCCAGTATAGAGATTCATAAAGCATGTTAGTGGAGAGCTTAGGTTCTGGAACCACTACTGCTTGGATTCTGATTCCACCTTCACTAACTTGCTGGCTGCATGACTTTAGTCAAGTTACTCTATCTGCCTCCATCTCCCCCTCTATAAAATGAGATCATAGTAGGATACTTTATAGGATTGTTATGAAGATTCTATGAATTAAATCATTTATTATGTATAAAGTACTTGAAACAGTGTCTGACACGTAGTAAGCACCATAAAAATGTTTGATAAGTAAAAAACATCTTTTTTCCCCTTTTGTTGGCTAATGCTTCCAAATTAAAGTTAAGAAGTGATGGTGAGGGCGCCTGGGTGGCTCAGTGGGTTGGGGCCGCTGCCTTCGGCTCAGGTCATGATCCCAGGGTCCTGGGATCGAGGCCCACATCGGGCTCTCTGCTCAGCGGGGAGCCTGCTTCCTCCTCTCTCTCTGCCTGCCTCTGCCTACTTGTAATCTCTCTCTCTGTGTCGAATGAATAAATAAAATCTTTAAAAAAAAAAAAAAAAAAGTGATGGTGAGCTTTCTTTATTCCTTCTAAGCTTCAACAGAAATGCCTCTGATGCTTCATTATTTTAGTATTTCAGTCATGCTTCCATGAAACATTAGGAAGTTTTGGATTGATAAAAATTTTGCATTTTTCAATTATATTAAAGAAATGGTCATCTGTTGCTATTTTGCTAAGGGTTAAAAATCAGGAATCATTTAAAAATTTTATCTTATGCTTTTTGGCCTACACTTAGATAGATGGTCATCAACTTTTCTTTTTCTATCTATGTGGTTATTGACGTGAGTAAATTTCCTAGTATTCAACTGTCTTATATCAGTGGAATGAGTACATTGCACTTACAGCTTAGCTTTCATTTAGAGCACTACTGAGTTCTTTTTGGTGTTACTTTTAAAGTTTTTGCATTAAATAAATATTCATAAGTGAATCTGACAGTAATTTTTAATCTGTTCTTTGTCAAGTTTTGGTGTCAGTGTGATGCTGTGATATTTGAACACTTCTCTTTCTTTCTCTCTATGCTAGAAAAGTCTAAAGATTTATTTATTCATTTATTTAGGAAGAGAGACACAGAGAACACGAGCAGGGGGAGGGGAAAAGGGAGAGTCAGAGGGACAAAAAGACTCCTTGCTCAGCAGGAAGCCCGATGCAGGGCTCAGTCCCAGCACCCTGATATCATGACCTGACGCTTAATTGACTGAGTCACCCAGGCATCCCTAGAAAAGTTTAAATTGATTATTTCTTCTTTTATTTTTTATTATTTTTTTAAAAAGATTTTATTTATTTTGGAGAGCGAGCATGTGCACTGTGCGAACCTAGAGAGGGGCAAAGGGAGAGGGAGAGAATCTCAAGCAGACTTCCTGCTGAACTGGAGGCAGAGCCTGTTCTTGGGGGTGTGAGTGTGTGAGGGAGGTGAGTGGGTAGGCAGGGAGCTGGGGGACTCAATCTCACGAGATCATGCCCTAAGTGAAAACCAAGTGAGCCACCCAGGCAACCCTTCTTTTTTTAAAATTAAAAGTGTTAAATTAGGAAGGGAGCTAAAAGATTTAGTTTAGCTATCTTAATTTTTTTTTAAAGATTTTATTTATTTATTTGAGAGAGAGTGAAAACGATCACAGAGGGAGAGGAATCAGAGAGGTAGAGGGAGAAGCTGACTTGCTGCTGAGCAGAGAGCCTGATGTAGGGCTTGATTCCAGGACCCTGAGATCATGACCTGAGCTGAAGGCAGATGCTTAACCAACTGAGCCGCTGTCCCTACCTATCTTAATTTTATAATTGAAGAAACAGTGGCAGGGCCCCTGGGTGGCTTAGTCCGTTGGGTGTCTGCGTTTGGCTCAGTTCTCGATCTCAGGGTCCTGAGATTGAGCCCCACATCAGGCTCTTTGCTCACTGGGGAATCTACTTCTCTCTCTTTTCTCCCCCTGCCCTCTGCCCCCCCACCAAATAAATGAATAAAATCTTTTAAAAAAAGAAACAGTGGCTTGTATATAGCTACTTAATGGTAGCTTCTTGGGGGTTAGGGTTTGGGCTTGTGCTTTGGGGCAAAGTAACATTTATTGAACATTTACATAGGTGTTTAAAAACAATATCATACTTTTGATACATTCATTAGATGTAGGTTTGCTTATTTGAAATCTAAAGTCAGAATATAAAATCCTTTTGACTTAAAAAAATTGACTTTTTTTCAATGAACAGTTTTAGATTCATAGCAAAATTGAGTGGAAAGTACAGAGTGTTCCCAAATACCACCTGCCCGCACACCATAGGCATCTCCCACCAGAGCAATACATTTGTTACAGTTGATGAACCCATGCGGATACATCATTATCACCCAAAGTCTGTAGTTTACATTGGGCTTCACTTCTGGTGTTGGTTGTACATTCTGTGGGTCTTAACAAATGTATGATGACCTGTTATCTACTAGTAGAGTATCACACAGAATAGTTTCACTGCCCTAAAAATCCCGTGCTCTGCCTATTCATCCCTCCTTCCCCTTATCCTTGGGCAACCCCTGGTATTTTTTTACTGTCTCCATAATTTTGCCTTTTCCAGAATGTCATACAGTTGGAATCCTATATTGCGTAGGCTTTTCAAAATGGCTTCTTTTACTTAGCAATGTGATTTCAGTTCTTCAGTGTCTTTTCATGGGTGGGTAGCTTGTTTTGTTTTGTTTTGTTTTTTAATTGCTGAATTATATTCCATTGTCTGGATACAATTCTAATGGTTTTGGATGGCTGAATGTCTTTCTTAAAGATTTTATGTGTCTCTTTTTAATCCCAGAATCTAGTTAGTCAGCTAACAAATATTTGTTGGAAGCCAGCAAAGTGTTTTCTCTTGAAGGCTGCAGTGATACAGCAGTGATCAAAACAGACATGAGCTATGCCTGTCCTTATGGAACCAGGGATAATTTATAGAACTTAACAGGTGCCCTGAAGTAATGTTTTTGCTCATGGCCCATCAACTCCTTGGAGATTCTTTTTTGCGAGTTTGTTATGTAATACACAATTACTTCCACTAGGTGGTGGTAGAGTCATATACCCGGGTTATTTTGTACCCTAATTAAGTCACTAATTGTTTGCTTGTAAATACAGTTTTCTTTATAGTAAGTAAAATTTAAATCTGTTTATATTAATTCACTAGAATGTAGTTACTAATTAAAGTGAGAACTTTTAACACCTCTTGCAGAATGAATCCCAATAAGTAAAATTTCTCAAATTTTTAAGCTTGTCTTTGTTTAATAATGAAAATGTATTGAGATTTGGCTACATGGCATGCTTTGTGCTAATATTGGGGATTTGGAGTTGAACGTGATTCCCTTTTTGTCTTTGATATGTTATAGTTTAATGAGGGAGACAGACAGGAAAAGTGATCCAGTACGTGCAGTGAAATGTATACATATTAAGTGTACCATTAGATGAGCTTCGATGGGTGCATATACCTGTGTATCTATCTGGAGTTACGGATCATTACTATTTTTGGGTGGCTATTTCTAAGGCCCTGTGCAGGCTGAGTAAGCAGACGAAGCTAGTTGCATTTACTGAGAGGGTCATCTGGTTTATGTATTAGTTCAGATTCAGCCCTTGTGAGTCCTGAATGTACTTTGGTTCTGTCCCTGAGATTTTACAAGGATTGGTTTTGGTGGTTTTTCTTTCCCTTGTAGTCAGAACAGTGCATCCATGCTGGAATGCCCATCCTTTGCTTTCTGAGATGAGGGACTTGGTCCTATACTCTTAATAACATAACTTAAAAAACAAAAAGAACTCCCAGACTTAATAGCAAAAGGTTATTGAATCACAGGATTAAATATTTCAATGGTGAGAATCATAGCCTACGCAAAGCAGGTAACTTCATCCAGCACTTTGTTCCAGGCACTATTCTTCCTTGTGGTCATGATCTCTTTTCAGGACAGTCCTAAACAGCTGGTGCTTATTGTTCCTTGGCTTGGAGACATGAGTGAGGTAACTCATGTTCAAAGAGATTATAGAATTTTAGGGGCACCTGGGTGGCTCAGTGGGTTAAGCCTCTGCCTTCGGCTCAGGTCATGATCTCAGGGTCCTGGGATCAAGCCCTGCATCGGGCTCTCTGCTCAGCAGGGAGCCTGCTTCCCCTTCTCCCTCTGCCTGCCTCTCTGCCTACTTGTAATTTCTCTTTCTCTGCCAAATAAATAAAATCTTAAAAAAAAAAGATTATAGAATTTTATAACATCATAGCTAAAGGAGTAAGATTTTGTAAGCCAGGTTTCTCTGGTTCTTTTTTTTTTTTTTTTTAAGATTTTATTTATTTATTTGACAGAGAGGGAGAGATTACAGGTAGGCAGAGAGGCAAGCAGAGAGAGAGGAGGAAGCAGGCTCCCCACTGAGCAGGGAGCCTGATGCAGGCCTTGATCCGAGGACCCTGAGATCATGACCGGAGCCGAAGGCAGAGGCTTTAACCCACTGAGCCACCCAGGCGGCTGGTTTCTCTGGTTCTAAAGCAGGACCTCCCTGCTCCCAACTATATCATAGCTGTCTTAGAAGAGTGTTTAAGTTACAGAGTGAAGAACACCACAAAAATAAAATGAGAATTATAAGTTATTTTCCTAGTTTGGAAGTAAACGAAGACCCTCCAGATGAGAACAACCAATGGCTATTTATTCAGAGCTTGCTGTAATAAGGGAGTCAGCCCTCATCACTCTCGTTTGGCGGAGATTCAAAGGCAGGCCGTGGAGTGGGAACGCATTTTGGTGGGAAAAAAGGGAAGTTCAGGTATGCTCTGATTGGAGCTGTTGATATGGGGAAGCTGGAGGCAGGCTAATTAGAAGCAGGACATCTGTGTGATTGGTTTGCTGCATTTTTAATTTTTTTCTGTTGGTCCTAAGTTGAAGTAGGAGGAAAAATGAGGGAAACTGTCTGTAATCAAGTCATGGTCATTTGGGGCAGTCATTACAGAAGTTTATTGCATGACTTCCTGTACTGGTTACTGTAGAGAATGGATTGGTTTCCTGGGCTGGATGCTGCAAGTTATGGGTCAGGATTCTACTTTTATATATGGTCTGGCCATTGTCCTTTTGTATATTGAGTCTATTGTAGTAGATGTGTTGGGGATGGGTAGTTCTTGCTAAAGGATTGATTATATAATATATATTCAAATGTATTTTATTTTCATGGGATAATGACAGTTTGACTTTTGGACAGGGGAGAGTAGAGGAAGAAGAGAGGATCATTTCCTGAACATCTGTTATCCCACACTTCGTGCTTTGGTTCTTAGTGTGTTCTCAGGAGCAGCAGCCTCAGCATCCTGTGGAACTTGTTAGCAATGCAGGTAGTTACCCCTCACTCACTCCAAGACTCCCAGAATCAGAAACTGGGAGTGGAACCTGGAAGTTTATTTTTTCACAAGCCCTGCAGGTGGCTCTGACCCATGGTAAAGTAGGGAACCACTGCTTTCTCTCAAGAAATCCTAATAACCACAAGGCAGGTTAGACTACAGCCCTGTTTCATAATTAAGAAAATGAGGTGCAGGTTGGCAGTTTGGTCTGGTAAGTATGGGAAGTGATAGGTGCAGGAGTGGAGTCCAGGCCATTGGGACCGTAAGGACCCATGCTCAGGTGAGCTTGTTACGTGCATTTTACCTCCATAAAAACCAACCAACCAAAGCAACAAAAAACTGTGTTAGTTTCCTCGGGCTGCTGTAATAGAGTAATACAGATTTGGTGGCTTAAAAGAGAAATTCCTTCTCTCAGAGGTCTGGAGATCAGAAGTTTGAAATCAGGGTGTTGGCAGGGCTTTCTCTAAAGGCTGTAGTGGAGAATCCTTCCTCAAATCTTTGGAGCTTCTGGTGGTCCCCTGCTCCTTGTGCTTTTTGGGTTGTAGTCACATGACTCCACACTCTGTCTCTGCTGTCCCACGCTGTCTTCCTGTGTGTCTATGTCTCTGCGTGTCCTCTCTCTCTGTTATTTTCTTATAAGTACACCATACACCACATTTAGGATCCCCCCAATGTAGTATGACCTCATTATAACCAATGGCATTTGCAAAAACCCTGTTTCCAAATAAGGTCACATTTGAGGTGGACATGAATTTTGGGGGTATAGTATTCAATGCATAACACCTTTGTAGAAAACCCATTGACAACATACAAGAGTCCCTTTCTGGACAATATTCTGTTTTATTGACGTATATATTTATCTTTATGTCAATGCTATGCTGTCTTGATTACTCTAGCTTTATAATAAGTCTTGACATCAGGTACTATGAGTTGTCCACATTTGTTCTTTGTGAAATTTGTTCTAGCTGTTTTAGGTCTTTGCTTTTCCGTATAAACTATAGAGTCAGTCTATTTCTGTAAAAATGCCTGCTGGAATTTTGACTGGGATTGCTTTGAATCTATTGATCAATTTGATTTCTTAATATTTATTGGGTTTTTTATAAATGTATTTAGGTCTGCTTTTCACAAGTGTTTAATGGTGGCTTGAGATGTTCCTTGGCTTGTGGTTGCAAGTCCAGTCTCTGTCTCCATCTTTGTGTGGCCTACTCTCTGCATCTTCTCGTCTTTTGCTTCTTATCGGGACAGCCATCACTAGATTTAGGGCCCAGCTAGGGAATCTCAGATCATCTGTTCATGAGATCTTTAATTACATCTCCCATTTTCCAAGTAAGGTCACATTCACAAGTGCCTGGGGTTAGGATGTGTTTGTATCTTTTTGAGGGCCACTCTTTGACCAACTATGAGAACCATCCTCAGTCACCTGCTTGAAAAATTATTACTTTATGGTAAAAATGCAAAACAAATCTTGTTTACACACTGAGTACAGGAAAATGTTAGAGTCCATTCTTTACTGATCTTATTTCCTACAACTAGCCCTAGCTCACTGGACCCCAGCCACACTATCTTTTTGCTGTTTGTGAAACTCTCCAAGCAGGGTTTTTTCCCTGTTTCCGTTGCCTGGGTTTCTCATCCTCCAGATGCTACAGCATTCTCTCAAATTCACTTGGGGTCTGCCCAGTGTCATCTTATCGGGGGGGGGGTCTCTCTAAAATATCTATCCTCTCTATCATTCTTCATCACTGTGCTGCTCTGTTTTTCATCTAAGCATTTAACACCATCCGATACATTACACAATTTTTCTGTTGTCTGTCTTCACAAACTATAATGTAAGCTCCATGATCATAGGGTCTCTGTTGTTTATTAATATAGCCCCAACACCTAAAAAGTATCTGGCACATGGCAAATATTTAGCAAGTGATTTTGAATTAATTTAAATGAATGTGGGAGGGAAAAATAAAAGAAGATGAAATCAGAAGGAGACAAACCATAAGAGATTCTTAATCATAGGAAATAAACTGAGGGTTGCTGGGTGGGAGGGGGTAAGGGGATGGAATAACTGGGTGATGGGCATTAAGGAGGGCACATGATTAATGAGCACTGGGTGTTTTATGCAAGAATCACTGACCTCTGCCTTTGAAACTAATAAAACAATATATGTTAATTAAATAAATTTGAGTGGGTGATTTTCTTTAGTTGAGAAATAACTTTTAATGAAGGAGATGACTTTTTAAAAAAATAACCTGTTTATGTATTTGAGAGAGAGGAAGAACATGGCGCACACACACCCGTGTGGAAGGGAGGGACAGAGGGAGAGGGAGAGAGAATCCCAAGCTGACTCCCTGCTGAGCGCAGAACCTGAGGGGCTGATCTCACTACCCTGAGATCATGACCTGAGCCAAAATCAAGAGGCGGGTGACCAACTGACTGAGCACCCAGGTGCCCCAGAGGAGATGATTTTTTAAATCACATTGTATTAAAACCCAGGTTTTAAAAAACAGCAGCTTACAGAAGTTCTTAATTGTCAAGATTGGGACAATTTTTTTAATTTTAATTTTTTAAATTCTTATGTGTATTTAAGTTTGGGATAATTTAAATATCAAGAAAGTAATTGTAATATTTTGAATAAGTAAAAATGTCTTGGTCTGTACAAAAGGGTAGTTGGTAGGGAGAGAAACACAAAAAAGAAAAGCTCTACCTTACGGAAGAATGCTTTCTCATAAGTATAGATGAACGATAGAAAATCACCACTTTGAGATACTCTTGCAAAAATGTTTCACTTGAGTCTAATCAATCCTATACTGAACGTCAGGTTTTAGAAACACAGGGAATAGAGAAACAAGGTAAATGGGCTTAAGAGGAAAAAAGTCACATAAGTTCAAAATGCATGACATTTAATAAGACAGTTTTTTGGAACATTTCAAAAAGTCATAGCAAAAAAAGAGTGTGTGTGTGAAAGAGAATTTTCTAGACCAAAGGAAATTGAAGAAACATAGTTAACACTTGTGGTGTATGAACTTAGATTGGATCCAGGTCAAAGGGGAAATTGTAACACATTCTTTCACCAATTGGAGACATTTGAACACAGATTGTATAGTAGATAATATTATGTGATCATTGTTTATGTTCTTGGGTGGGATAATAGCATGTGATTATATCAGAGACGTTATTCTTAGGAATCACATGCTGAAGGTTCTTGGGATGATTGTGACCTCTGCCGTTTTCAGATGGATTAGCAAAACATACGGGGGGTGGTGGTGGTGGTGGTGGTGGTGGTGTGTGTCTGGGGTGGGAATGGAGTTGACATGGCAAATTGCTAACACATGTTCAGTCTGGGGAAAGGGTATAGTAGTGACCCTTGTATTTTTTTTTTTCCGTCTCAACTTTTCTGTCTGAAAAAAGTGGGAGGAAAAGAAGGGAAACTTCTCCTAAGAAGCTTCATATGAAAGAATAGTGCTCAACAATCCCAGTGATGGTTACATGGCAATTAATTCCCCGGAGGAGGTGAGGCTGCCTTTAACTGGGAAAGTGTTGAATGAGGAATGGACTAAGTGTGAAGCTGACCTGTCCACCATGATTTATATTGTTTGAGTGTCCTTCTAGCTCTTTGTATGTGGGGGTATGTCTGTAGACTATAAGTTTGAAAAAGAAATATTGGAAAGACCATCATCCTTGTATTGGGAGAATCAATCTTAAAAGATAGGCGAGACTACTTCAGGTATGTGGCCTGTGAGTCCGTCTCTTTCTGTCTCTTTCTCTGTGTCTGTCTGTCTCTCGGACATGTGTGTGAGGAACTACATGGGTTAGGTTTGTTTGCAAATATCAAGTATTTTTTGTATTTTTGCCTTGTCATAAGCCTGACATTTTCCTCTGGCTTTTATAGTCAGTAGTCAATTTTTCTGTTTTGAAGCAATCAGTTAGGGTATTGATTTTACAAGTATTCTTTTTTGATACTTCATTTTGTTATTCAACTTTAAGGAAGCTAAGGGGACCAAAAAAGTTGGGTGCATGCTGTAATTCACTCATTCTGTCACCCACCCAATTTCTCAGAGAAAGGCAAAACATTACAGATTACCTTAAAATTAAATCTAGTTTCCAGAGGAAACGATATGATGATAGTAGTGCATTTAACACTTAAATAAAATTTTTATTTATAGGATTTGATATTGCTCCTTGAAAACTATATAGCTTAAAATAGAGAACTTGCTTTAAGTTATGGTGTGATAAAATTAGCTAGGATGCCATTTCTATATCACTGTGTCACTGCAATAATAGGAAGTCCCTTTTAATAATGCAGTGCCAACAGATGCTTCAACTTACAAAGGTTCATAGAATTTGTCCCCATATGGTACCAGTCTAAATCATACATAAGTTTTCATTGAAAATTTAGAAATAGGCGGAGATCCTGTTGCAAACTCAGAGAGCCAGCTTGAATGGGTTTAGAAAAACAGCACCTTTTAGATAGTATCTCTAATATGAAAGTTCCAATTACTAAGATTGGTACATTTTTTTCTCCCAGATCACAATATTTTGGATAATATGTCTTTTTTATTTTTGATATTCTTTGGAGGATTCTGTTCATTTCTATAGTAAATTGTCCCACCATATTAGATAAATGGAATTAGTTCCAGAGTTTCCTTGAGGACAAATGTGGTAACACATTATCTTATGGGTGTAGCATTGTGATGTCTTGATTCTCTGCTTACCTGCTGTTTGCTCCATATAGTGATATACTGTTTCATAGTTTGTTCAGTAGGAAAATAAGGGGTGATTTTGGCCTGTACTACCACAATAGCTTTGGGAAGCTGTGCCATATCTTCTTCACCTCTTCATTATTTGTTCTTTGTTTTTAGAGGTGATTGATATAAAACTCTTTTGATTTATTGTAATAAATGGGGATGTAAAGATTAAGAAAGAAACCAGTTGTAGTGAAGTTTGAAATGGAATGGAATTAACTGCTTGAGATCTTGAATGAACTTGATCTGTGGGGCAATTCCTTGGTTATATATTCATGTTATTCAGTCTTAACAGATGTCTAGCAATGCCTTACTTTTTATGAGTTAATTAAGGATATTTCTTCATTTCTAGAAATATTTTCTTTTCTTTCTTTCTTTTTTTTTTGGACGTCCACTCAAAGGCAAAACTCTAGGCACATTTCAGAAGTGAGAATGTTTGTGAAATTAAGTCTAGGTCATTCAGGCAAATTAAGTTCTTATCTGCACTAAGCTCTCCCAGACAAATGATTGGAAGTCCCCTCTGCACTTGTACAAATTAAATTCCTAATCTCTTGGTTTGCAAAAGACCATGACTTAACACCTGTAGGGGTTTTCTAACTCAGTTCTCTTGAATTCATTTTCTTTGTTGTTAACTGTGTCATATTAGACTCTGGGCACCTTAAACAATTTGAAATTGAGACAAAGATTTGTGAGTGGCTTCAAATAGCAGCAGCATCTTCTTATTGCTATTTATCCCTTAGGTGACTGACTAGTAAGAAGGGAAAATTTTTATGTTCTAGCTAGACTGTGTTCTGATTGGGGTTAGATTCATGGAAGCCAATTTTAGAGACCTAGGACTGACTTGTAATTGAAAATATTATGTTTCCGTTTTGTCAGAGTTGACTGTTAACAAGTTTTTTCTTACTCGTAGCCTAAATGCTGGCTCTTAGTATTTACCGAGTGTTTACTATATGCTAGGTTTGGTGTTAAGTGTCTCATGTTATGTCATCCAATCCTCACAATATTTTCGTAAAACAGTAAAATAAAATTGTTTTGTTACCACCACCATCATCATAATGATGACATCTTTACCATCACTCATATTTTTTTAAAAGATTTTATTTAGAGAGAGAAAGAGCATGCATGCGTGTGCATGCAAGCAAGTGGGGGAAGGGGCAGAGGGAGAGGGAGAGAGAGAATTTCTAGTGGATTCCATGCTGAATGTGGAGCCCGAATCGAAGCTCCTCTGTCTCACAACTCTGAGATCATGAGCTGAGCTGAAACCAAGAGTCAGACGCTCAACTGACTGAGCCACCCAGGTGCCCACACTCATGTTTTATAGATGAGGAAGCTGAGCCTTCAGGAAATAGAGGACATATGTGACCTTTGTTATGTTGAGGTGTGTTCCTTCTTGACCTAATGTGTCGAGCATTTTTATCATGAGTGTTTTGTCAAATGTGTTTTCTGCTTCTACTGAGATGATTGTATGGTTTTTATCTTCCATTCTGTTAATGCAGTATATCACATTTATTGATATGTATATGTTGGTCGTTGTACTCAGTGGTGAAAAGGTCAAGTGTTGAAAAGCTTTTTCTCTAAAACGAGGAACTAACCAGGGTGCCCACTTTCACCACTCCTATTCAACATAGTACCGCAAGTCCCCGCCAGAGCAATCAGGCAAGGAAAGAAACGAAAGGCATCTGAATCAGAAAGGAGGAAATAAAAGTATTTGTTTGTGGGTGATGTGATCTTCTGCATAGAAAATCTGAAAGACTCCACTAAATAATTGTTAGAATAAGTGAATTCAGTAGAGTTATAGGATACAGAATCTAATGTAATGTCCATCATGGTGACTGTAGTTAACAGCACTGTATTGTGTATTTGAAAGTTGCTAAGAGAATAGATCTTAATGGTTCTCACCCCTGAAAATACTGTAGCTATGTGAAGTGATGATGTGTTAACCAACCTTATTGTGATAATCACGTCACAATATATACATATATTTGATAGTTATGTTGCATACTTTAAACCTGTGCAATGTTATTTGTCAGTTATATCTCAGTAAGGCTCAAAAACAAAGTGGGTAAAGGAATTTATTCAAAGTCCCGTGGCTCATAAGCAGTAGAACTGGATCCACACCCTGTGTTTTATGCTTCCAGAGCCCAAATTCTGTACCCCTATGTTGAACTTACGTATCTATAGCTTTCACCAGGTTGTCCTGTATCTTGATTCAGCTTCCATATTTAGACATTATGATGGATAGTTTTCACAGCTTATGTTCCTTGGCTTTCCAGTTTGAGTACAGCTTTGGAGCTGTTTCTTAGATTAGTCTTTAAACTGGAATATACGTGTACCTGGGGTTTCATGGAACTCTTCAGGGATTTTACATGCACACATGGTTTTAATGGTATTTAGATGCTCAATGTATGTATTTACTTTCCTAGAATTTGTTTCTTGAGTGTTCTTGTGGCTGGCTGATTCACCTTTCTTAACTTTTCATTCACACATTGCTTTTCTCCTACATGACAAAGTCTTGCTTCTCACCTAGAATGAATTTTTCAATAGTTGATTGACCCAGGGAGCAAAATCTTCTGGTTCTTCCAATAAAGGGATCATTTAAGAATTCTTAGCTTCTGGACAAGAAGTTATAAATTGTAAAGCAAAGAGAGTTTTGGTTAGAATCATAGATGGGGCAGAGTCTTATTTTTATCTTGGTGACAAGTACATGGTGACAAGGATTCCATGATTCCATGCCTTATTTATTTCTTTTAGAATTGGACTTGATTGGTGTGTATGTGTGTGTGTGTGTGTGTGTGTGTGTGTGTGTGTGTGTAAGGGGTAGAGAAGTTTACAGAGAAGGAAGATTAGCACATTTATTTGAATTGAAAAAATGCGGTCAGGCTTTTCTGAAGGAAAGTTTGATTTTGTTTATTGATTTGACAGTGAGGATAGGCTTAGCAATTAGATTGTTTGGTGGACATTTCATTAAGTAAATGAGTGAAATCTGTAGCTCCCAGGGTTGCAAGAGTAACATATTTAAAATACATATATACTGTGATATATATATTGTTTGTATATATATGTATATCCATATGTATGTACATACATGTATGTAGTGAAATATTATTCAGCCATGAAAAAGAAGGAAATCCTGCCCTTTGAGATAACATGGACCAACTTAGAGGATGTTATATGAAGTGAAATAAGCCAGACACAGATAGATAGATACTGTATGATATCATTTATATGTGAAATCTAAAAAAGTTGACCCGGGGAGTAGAATGGTGGTCTGTCTCCAGGGCCTAAGGGAGGAAACAGGGAGATGTTGGTCAGAGGGTACAAACTTTTTAAATAAGATCAATAGGCTCTGGGGTTCTCATGCACAGCATTGTAACTTTAGTTTATAATAGTGTATTGTATACTTGAAATTTGCTGAGGTTGTAGATCTTAAATGTTCTTACCACATGCATACATACACACATTAGCCTGATTAAGGCGGTCATTTCACAGTGCATATGTATATTAGATCATCATGTTGTATACCCTGAATAGATAGTTTTTGTCAGTGATACTTCACTAAAGCTGGAAAAATAAAATGAAGTACATAAATACTGTGCTAGAAGTGATATTCTCTCCCTCCATTACATTTATGATAAAAATGTAAGATGTCAACCTAAAAATGTCAGAAGAGGACAAGATTCACTTAGGAGGTGCAAAAGCAGAGGATGTGAACCACATGGTGTTAGATCCCCAAGCTTCCTCACTTACCCCCGCCCCAGCAGATGGAGCATGTTGAATTTGAGGATTAAATGGAAAAGTATTAAAAAGAGCTCGACATTTATCTTAATCTCCTTCCTTGATGAAACCAGGGGAACTAATTAGTAAGAGGAAGTTGAGCAAACTTCTTATGCCAAAACATGTGTAGATGAACTAAAATGCTAATGCAAGAAGTAAGAGATTGAAAAACAAAACAACTACAAGGAACACACAAAACCCACAAGGTTTTCATTTAAATAAGAATATTTTAAACACAGTGGAGCTTCAGGTCTGACGCTGGGTACATGGAGCATCTTGGATGGGAAGTCGGTGGGCAAGAGTCCTAGAGGATGTGGTGGGTAGCCTGAAGTTAGGGGGACATGCCCAGGGGCAGAGATGGGAAAGCTAACCTTCCTTCCCAAGCTGTTAGATTCCTACCTCAGTTTATTTCCAGTGATCATCTATTCATTCCCTTCTTGCCCTGCTCATTTCACAGAAGCTTTGAGGGAGTAGAACTAGTCTTTGCCTTGATGGTTGTGCTTTGCCAGCGAGCCAGTGCATGTATTCATTTGGAAGCCATAGATCTCTGGCCTTGTTGAATATGCAGTTCAAAGAAAAAACGTTTTTAACTTAACCTCCCAACTAGTTTCCAGTTCCACCTGAGTACATTTCTTTATCATAATATTGTCTTTCCCTTTCTCATTTTTTATGTGACTACTTTTACTCTGTTTACCCCTTGTCACTAAGTCTTTTCCATAGTCTTTTAATGAAAAATTTTCCTTAAGGGTCCATTAGATTCACCCCCTTTGCTCTAGGTCTAATGGATTGTCAGGTCACACCTCCCTTGCTTGATGAAAAGGTACCCCCCGGTATGACACCACACCCCACTGTGCCCTGTAGCACTTACCTGTTGATTCAGTACATGGGGTGTGTAGATGGGATTCCTTCACTCACTTGTGAGAGCTGTGAGAATATGTGGAACCTGTAGTTCTCAGTGCTTTCCGGAGAGGCTGTCACATGGTAGGTGTTTTCTGCTTGTTGACTGAATGAATGGATATATGAATATCAAGTCATCAAAGAGAAAGTAGTGAGAAAAAAAGACTAATAATAGTATCAGGCAACACTTCCAGTGTGTTCATTATGCGCTGTAATGAGTGCTTTATATGTATTAACGTGTGCACGAACTCACCGAGCCCTCACAACTGCTCCAGTGACTCTCCCATCTTTTTTCTCTTCTTTTTTAAGATTTTATTTATTTATTTATTTAGATAGTGCGTATGAGCGGGAGGGACAAAGGGAGAGGAGAGAGGATCTCAAGCAGACTCTTCACTGAGCTTGGAGCCCAACTCGGGTCTCGATCTCACAACCCTGAGATCATGACCTGAGCCAAAATCAAGAGCTGGGCGCTTAACCGACTGAGCCACCCAGAGCCCCGGCAGACTCTCACATCTTATTCCATGGATTGGCGACGAGTGAGAGTGGCTGGACACTCAACTTTAACTCACGGTGAACTGAAAAATACACAGGAAGCCATGAGGGTCTATTTGACCTGCTCTAGGTGACTGCGGGCCCTCCACAGGCCCTCTCTGTTCAAATCCTGGTCCTGATTTTAAGCATCTGTGCAGGTTATTGGCCACATGTGCCTTAACTTGCTTATCTGCAAAATGGAGGTGACAATAAAATGTAACTTATGTGATTGTTGGGGACACTAAGGGAGTTCCTGTGTGCAATGTGCTGAGGCAGTACCCAGCAAAAGTAAGGTGCCACTAAGTATTATTTCATAAATAACTGTGTTATCATTTTTACCTCACATAATGAAATGTTTCGAGTGTTAGACTGGTGGCTATCTTCTTTACTTTTTTAGACAAGAAGGCTTTAGTGGGGGCACCTTGGTGCCTGAGTCGGTTAAGTCTCTGCCTTTGGCTCAGGTCATGATATCAGGGTCCTGGGATCAAGCCCCACATTGGGCTCCATGGTCAGTGGGAAGCTTGCTTTCCCTCTCCCTCTGCCTCCTCCCCCTGACTCCTCCTGTCTCTCTCTCTTTTTTTCTATCAAATAAATGAATAAAATCTTTAAAAAAAAAAGTAGGCAGCTTTAGGGGAGTACGTTTTCTATGTGAATGAGAAGTTACTCAGACCATAAAATGTCAGTGTTGTTAGTTTAGGGAAAAAGGGAAGCCATTCCTTGTCCTTATATTAGTGCTTCTGTGAACACCCTAGAATGCTTTCTAATTTCTTGCAGATTTAGAGTTCAGTGATACCAGCAAAGGAGTGACTTGGCCATTTCTTAAATAAAGATCATTAGTAGCAAGTAATATCTACTTACTGTTTTTAAATGAGCCTCCATTTGCTCACCAGTGTCGTGGGCTGGGGGTACTTTTCTCACAGGATTTTGGTGAGGGTGAAATGGGATACTTTGGAGTCACTGTATTCACAAATTCCGTAGCATTTTACAGACCATGTCTTGGCCCTTTATGTGAAGTGACCTTGAAACAAAAAGGTATTTTTGTACTTAACGAATAAGTTAGTGTCCATGAATGATATCTAAGAAAGGACCACTGTAGAATGAATTACACTTAAAATAATTGCTCTTTAGAGCTTCCTGAGGGTCTCCACATGAACTCTTCCAAAGTCTTGGGGGGGAAAAGTTCTCCTCAAATGTCCTGTAATACGAACAACCTTCTGAAAGGCCAAGGGGAGAGGCACAAAACAGAGATTAAGGGTTACCTGTCATTTGCTTCTGCATAATAAGACCAGATTGGAGGACCGAGGCTCACAGGTGTGCATCATTGCCCATGGCCTTCAACCAAGCAACCGGCAGAGATACCCTTACAACACATGGCAGCAAGAGCATTGTTCCATTCACGAAGGGGTTTCTGCCTCTCTTAAGAAAGTACAAAGGAAGGGGCACACTAGAACATTCAGAAAAGTGGTCACAGACGAGAAAGTCCCAACCCTATAATTATGAAAGGGATTTTGTGAACTTTTTCTCTGAAAGCTCTTGATTCTGCTGCTGATTGTTTGAATTCCCTTCTGTACTCTCCGTTGAAGTAGTCACACCCAAGACTTTCCATTTTGGTGGCATGAAGGTCAAGATTCTCAGCTTCACCTTAAATAGTTTGCACACTTATTTTAATTTAGTTGTTGCACCTCTAAAGTCATTTTTTTTTTGTAGATATGTTCTTGATTTGAGGAGAGGGTTCCTATATCTGTAGGTTCTGCCTGAAGAGATTTCTGTAAATCTGACTTTGTAATTAAAAAAAAAAAATGGTACTGGGGTGCCTGGGTGGCTCAGTCGTTAAGTGTCTGCCTTCGGCTCAGGTTATGATCCCAGGGTCCTGGGATCAAGCCCCACATCAGACTCCCTGCTTGGCGGGAGGCCTGCTTCTCCCTCTCCCTCTGCCCCTGCTTGTGTTCCCTCTTTTGGTCTGTCTCTCTCTGTCAAATAAATAAATAAAAATCTTTAATCCCCCCCATGTTTATCAGGCCTTAAGTATCAGTTAATTCCCCCTGTGAAAGAGGTTTCCTGTTTTCTGGGTACATTCCCCAGCCTGTTTGCCTGTAAGTAGTGGGAGCTGTTCTTTTTTTGGTGTTTTCTCTTGATTGTTTTAATTACTGTAGTCTTAAATCTATAGACTTACTCATTGCAGTCTTCTGATAACTAGTGAAATAGAAGGATGATTTTCAAACATGAGGGAGAAATACCCAGAGATCCTTTCTTCTTGTGACTGCAGTCGTCACCGTGAGTCAGGTTCTTCAGAATGTCCTATGACTAACAAAAATGAAGCATAGCTGGGCGCCTGGGTGGCTCAGTGGGTTAAAGCCGCTGCCTTCGGCTCAGGTCATGATCCCAGGGTCCTGGGATCGAGGCCCACATCGGGCTCTCTGCTCAGCGGGGAGCCTGCTTCCTCCTCTCCCTGTCTCTCTGCCTGCCTCTCTGCCTACTTGTAATCTCTCTCTCTGTGTCAAATAAATAAATAAAATCTTAAAAAAAAAAAATGAAGCATAGCTTGATGTCTACAGAGCAGAAAATGCTAAGTGTTATTTAGAGCTGCACCATCCAGTAGGATAACCAGTAAACACTTGTGGTTATTTAAATTAATTCAGACTTAAAAAAAATAAATTAATTCAGACTTAAAAATTGACTATTTTAATTACATATCTACATATTAGGAGTTCAGTAGCCACATATGACTAGTGGTTTTTGTGTGGGCGGTGTGGATATAGAACCTTTCCATCATTGCAGAAAGTTCTGTCAGTGCCCATCTACTGTGTAACCTACATGAAGTGTGTCAGAACTGCTATGTGTCATTTGTGGAGGTGATTTGCTGAGTAAAGCTGTGGAGCCAGAGAAATTTTCTTTATATCTGAAGATAAAAATTTAGAGTTAGAAAATAAACACATCTGATAAAACAAGGGGCACCTATCTGGTTCAGTCGGAGGAGCATGCAACTCTTGATCTCGGGGTCATAAGTTCAAGACCCACTTTGGGTGTAGATTCCTTAAAAATAAATTCATAAAACAAAACAAAATAACAGCAACTATTATACTCTTCAAAGAGTCAAAACACCCCTATGAGGAATTTGTTTATAAACACATCAATTCTTTAAAAACTTTTTATTGAACCATTGTGTATATATACAGTTTAATACATATACACCGTCTGTGAAAGCATGTGTTACAGGTTGATAAACTGATATTTTTATGTGTTACAGGTTGATAAACTTGATATTTTTGTACTAGAAATCACAAAAATGTATTTTACATCTTGAGTTAGCACAAACACATACATGCTTATAACTGAAACCAGTAAATAACACTTCAGTAGCTGTGATGTGTATATACATGTGATGTATATATTACATCCCATTCATCTTTACTGTCTCATTTAGTTCACTTAAAAAATGCCCTACTAAATTGATTTTACATCTCACTGATGGGTTGCAGCTGGCCGTGTGACAATCCTATTTTCATCCTGTATAGCAGCCCAAATTTGGCAGTTGCTTATTGAGAAACCCTGCCTTTCTCCCTCTACACGTGGGGCTGATGGTATGGATGTTCCTCCATACAGCCTCTTTTGGCCATCAACTTCATGTCTGCCCCTGTTAGTAAACACATGAGCTCCTACTGCCTTTTTCATCTTGTGGCCACTGTCTTCTAATCCTGCTTGACTTGTGTCCACTTAAAGCTTTGGCCATGGTGTAAAGTGTGCCCACGCTCCTGTGACTGGTGTTTATTGGGATCCAAGGGAAGGGCCATTGTTCTTCTCAGGGTGGGTCTGCAGCCTGCACCATCACTCCTTTCTCCATTTTTATTTTTACCCATTTAAAAAAAATGAGATAAAATTCATATAACATAAAATTTGCTGCATTAACCATTTTAAAGTTTATGTTTGGATTTTTAGCATATTTGGTGTTGTGCAAGTATCACCACTATATAATCCAGAACATTTATATCACTCCAAAATGAAATGCTGTATCTCCCAATTTTCTTCTTTCCTACCCTCTGGCAACTACTAATCTATTTTCTTTTTCTGTGGACTTGCCTCTTGTGGACAGTTCCTATCACTGAAATCATACAATGTGTGTTCTTCTGTGGTTGACTTCTTTCACTTAGCCTAATGCTTTTTCAAGTTTCATCCATGTTATAGCATTTGGTAGCACTTAATTCCTTTCTTTAAAAAAAGCTGAGTTATAACTGACCTAAAACATTATATTAGTTTCAGGCATACAACATAATGAGTTGATACTTTGTGTATATTGTGAGTTCATTCCTTTTTATCGCCAAGTAATATTCCATTGTATGGATATGCCACCACATTTTGTTCATCAGTTTATTCATCAGTTGATAGACTTCTACCACTTTCTGACTATTGTGAATAATGTTGTGAACAAGTTTTTATGTGGATGTATGTTTTTATTTCTCTTAGGGTGTGTGTGTGTGTGTGTGTGTGTCTGTATTCGGGAGTGGAACTGGGTCATATAGTAACTCTGTGTTTGTTTTGAGGACCTGCCAAACTGTTTTCCATAATGACAGCACTATTTTACACAGCATTGTACGAGGGTTTCAATTTGTCTACATTCTCAACAATACTTAGTTCCATTTGTTTTAAAGTTATTATAGCCATTCTAGTAGGTGTGGATTCATATCTCATTGTGGTTTGATTTTCATTTCTCTAATCATACGTTATATTAAGCATCTTTTCTTGTGCTTATTGGCCATTTTATATCTTCTTTGAAGAAATGTTCAAATCCTTTGCCCATTTTTTAAGTGAGTTATTTGACTCTTTAATATTGACTTGAAAGTGTTCTTTATATAATCTGGACATTAGTTCCTTCTCAGATACCTGATTTTTCAAGTATTTTCTCCCATTTTGTGGGTTGTCTTTTCACTTTCTCGGTAGTGTCCTTTGATACACAAAAGTTTTTAATTTTGATGAAATCCAGCTTATGTGTTTTTTCTTTTGTTATTTGTGTGTTTGGTGTCGTATTTAGGAAACTTTTATCTAATACAAGGTTGTTAAGATTTATACCTTCGTTTCTTTCCATTTGTCTCAGTGCTTCCATTTACTTCTTTGATCCATTTTGAGTTAATTTTTACACATAGAGTGAAGTGGGGGTTCATCTTCATTCTTTTGGTTGTGTATATCCATTGTCCCAGTACCATTAATTGAAAAAACTTCTCTCTCCTCCCACTGCATCTTTTTTGAGATCTGTCTACACCTCTGTGTATAGGAAGGAGAATGGTAATTATTTGTAGATGCATTCATTGATTCAGTAACATTGCATCCATTAATATTTTTTCCTTTTTTTCTTAAACAAATTTATTCCAGTGTCATTTAAATACCATGAAACTCACCCATTTTAAGTGTATAATTCAACTATGGTGAGAGGAAACAGAAGGTAAAGGTACACTGAGAAAGAAACAGACCCCATTGTAGAATGCTCTGATGGCTGTCAGAGGGCATAACTGTAGGTATGCACATAAGCATTTGACTCAGTTGACAAAAAGTGCTTCTTTTGTCCTAAAAGAAATGTGCCACGTAATTTGTCTTCTCAGAATTTCTTGATTGTTCCCAAGGTGAAGATGTAGGACAGGGCTTCTAGGTTTTTACATAAAGGAAAGTCTAAGGAGACTTGTGAGTTGTTGGCTGGTACCAGGAAAGGGATTTCTCTGGGCCTGAGTGAGCTACATTTTTCATGTCTTGCTCCAGCTGTCTCTCATAATTCACCCATGAGCTTGTGCTTATAAAGTCCTCCCCATGGTTGAAAATTCATTTTACTATTGTGGTTTTATAATAGAAATCTGATCATGTATTTGCAGGAAGAAAGTTAAAAATAAAGAGTAATTTACTGACTTGATTTTATTTTCCCATTGTTGACATTGTTTGTATTTTGGCAAAAAGGAGTTGGATCTCTTATAGAAAAATTCCCTCTGAACATTTGCCAGAATCAGTTTACTGTCATTTTTAGTTAAAAAGGTTTTCTTTTTTCAAACTTAACATATACCTCCTTTTTGCATAGCAGATGGGGAAGATCAATGAGCTGCTACAAAGAATTAAAGCGTTTTTTTTCCCCTTCATTTGATCTTTGATCTTAAGACAGCTTTTAACCCTGTAGTAATCTCCTGAGAGATTTGAGGAAATATTTTGTAAAACAAAATTATGGGGACTATGAATACATAATTGTTGCTCTCAAAGCATTCTGTCAAATGAAAAGTAAATGCTTTTAAGAAATCATTATCAGCTGTTCTGTGTTTTTTATTAGGCTGAATTCTCAGTGTAGTTTATATCTAGTCGTATTATTGCAATTTAAGTTTTGAATTTATTGTTAGGGAAATAATGAGACTTTTCTTGATATGTCAACAGTTGGAAAAAATCACATCAACGAACAGCCAAAACTCTTTAATTAGGTTTTAAGACTAAAAACTATATTAGAGTATTTTAATTTGGAATTTGAAATGTTGCTTTTATGTTGACTTTTCAATAAACTTTAAATTTGGTTTCATGGTGTTATACTTTATCAAAGAAGTTCAGGCATTAATAAAAACAAACTTGTGGTGCAGAGAAGCATGGCTTTTACCCTTAAAACATGACAAAACAAAACAAAAAAGGCTGGACAACTGTAAGTTTATTATTTTTTTGAAATCCGTCAGAGTTTAAGTTATAGGCAGCCAACTAGCTTGAAGTTAAAGGAGGAACAGATGCCTGCAGGGTGAGACAGGAGTCCTTGCTTACCTGGGCAGATACTGCTGGGCACTGGTAGGAATTCAGCTGGAGCAGTTAAAAAAATGATGGATGCGGAATGAGGGCTGCCAAGAAAATGTGAAATCCTGGAAGCTGAACATATAGGGAGAGTTTATATCCACTTGCCAGCTTTTTCTGTATGAACGTTACCAGGTATTCCCCAAAAAGATAGGTGAGATTCCTAAGAAAGTGACCTTCGGTAGTGCAGAGCTTGGTGGGAACAGCAGCTGCTACAGATGGAGCAGAGACCCTCCTTCTCTCTCTTCCCCTCTTCCCTTTCCCCTGTACTGAATGCAATTTAGGGGAAAACTAGATAGATAGATAGATAGATAGATAGATAGATAGATAGATAGATAGATAGATAGGCAGACAGACAGACAGACAGGCAAAGCAGGCAAGCAAACAAGCAAACGTAAAAATCACTGCTGCCTTTAGGGCACTGGTAAAATCCCATTTTCATCTGGAGTTTGGGAAGAGTATCAGACCTACCTGTGGATGGCATGTTGGATCCAGAACCACAGCTATGTAAGGGGTAGGAGCCAAGGAGAAGCCCATTATCTCTGAGACCCAAAGATTCCGTGACTGTCTACAATTGATGCTTAATCAAAACACTAGAAAATCCCTCTTGCTATTTTTTTTTTACCACTGTGGTAAACATGGGGGGGGGGGGGGGGCGGTCAGACCATGTGGACAGACCAGAGCTGAGAGTATAGCAGACAGAAGAAACCTTGGCGAACCCGTCCTCACTCTAAACACAAGTTTACCAGTAGATTAATTTGAAGACTGGTACACAGAGGGTAACTGTATCGGAAATAAACCTCAAGCCCAGCCTGACTTCTGACCAGACTAACTTAAACCCCCACCGTCACAGCATAGCAAAAGAGAAGGTGTGTCCATTTGTAAGCATAAAAATTATCTTAGTCCCTCCTCTTCACAAGATGTTTGAGTTCCAGCAGGAATCAGGAGGCCTACAAAAAGGCAGCAGTAGTACCCACAACACTGCTGAGAGACAAAACAATCAACAGAATCAGATTCAGACATAAATACTGGAACTCTAGGATAGAGAATTTGAAATAACTATAATTATTATATTGAAAGCTCTTATGAAAAAAAGTTAACAGCATGATAAATTAGATGGGTAGTTTTAGCAGAATTATAGAAACTACAAGAACGAATTCAGTAAAATTACGACAAGTGAGAGCAGAAATGACGAATATCTTTGGTGTACTTATGAGTAGTTCTGACACTACCAAGGAAAAAATCCGTGAACTTGAAAATAGGTGAATAAACTGATGGGGTGCCTGGGTAGCTCAGTCGTTTAGGTGTCTGACTCTTGGTTTCAGCTTGGGTCCTGGTCTCGAGGTTGTGGGATTGAGCCCCGCATTAGGCTACAGGTTGTTTGTGGAGCCTGCTTGGCATTCTCTCTCTTCTTCTCCCTCTGCCTCTCTCCTCCTTGTGTGCTCTCTCTCTCTTAAAAAAAAAAAATCACAAAAGATTAAAAAAAAAAACTAGGGAAAAACACAAAGCAGAACAGTGTCTAAGAACTATGGAACAGTGTTTGCATTGTCTAACGTAAGCGCAACTGGAGTACTGTAAACCACTAAAAAAATTAAACTGGAAAAGGCAGAACAGATCAGCGTTTGCAAGGCTTGGAGACGGGGAAGGGATTGATTTCCCAGGGGCAACATGAAGGATTTTTTTGGGTAATGAACTGTTCCGTAACATGAGGTGTGGAGGAGTTCTGACAACACTGACTCCATCTCTGACCCTGTGTTTTATTCTCCTTTGCTCGGTGACTTCTCTTGGGGCTCTATGTGTTCCAGGCCCCTTGGAGATTAATATACATACTGTAGAAATGCCCGCCAAGTTTGGGATGGGGGAGGCTTGTTTTTTGCCTCCTAAGAATCAGAGATAACATAGTATTTCCCCTTCCTGATGCACAGGTGGTGCCACAAGATCTAACTAAAGGTTAGTTGTCAATGAGCATGCAAACCCTTTGAGTTGTGTGGAACCCTTTGATCTCACTACAGTGCCCCTCTCCATGTCCCCTTGCTCTATAAAATCTGGGAACTAAGGTCTAGATTTTACAGAGAATAATTGTGCAGCTGCTGTGGATCACCCTTCTGCTGATCCTCCCCAGCAGTAAGTTACCCTGAATAAAACTCTGTAAATGGTAGGGAGTGGCCTCCTTCATTTTCTGGTCTCAAAGTGCTTTCTCAGTTTGGGGGCTACCTTACTTTCCGTCCTCCACCTTCTAACAACTCTAGACATGATTCTATTTGTCAAAACCCATAGAACTGCATATCTGAAAGAGTATATTTTACTCTATGTAAATAAATTAAAAAAAAAAAAACTCTAGGATGTGAGGGGAAACCAAAATAGAGCACAGATTATTACTAATGACCCTAACTGTATTACAAATGAGGAACGTAACTTCACTAAATGGAGTGGGGAAGAAAAGGACTAGTTTTTTTTTTTTTTAAGATTTTTATTTATTTATTTGATAGAAGAGAGATTACAAGTAGGCAGAGAGGCAGGCAGAGAGAGAGGAGAAAGCAGGCTCCCTGCTGAGCAGGGTGCCCAATGCGGGACTTGATCCCAGGACCCTGAGATCATGACCTGAGCCAAAGGCAGAGGCTTTAACCCACTGAGCCACCCAGGCGCCCTGAAAAGGACTAGTTTAATTAATGTTGGAAAATAGTATTTTGACTGGATATTGATAAGCTAAAGACCAGAAGGAGCTGCACACAAGTTCTGTACTCTATTTAGTAAATTTGTTTCTCACAGAAGTATGGTTTAGCAATTCAGAAACTGTATGTTTAGTAGGGTTGGAAAAATAGTAGAGTAGACAATGAAAGCCAGAGAAATAACAAGTAAGAAAAGGTAACAGGTTAGAGTGAACCTGTGGTGTTACATTGCAATCAGAAATATCAGTATGAATTCATTCTGAATATTTTAGTTACCATATATGTAAATAGATACAGAAATAAATTATTTCTATATAAATAAATTAAAAAGTGTAGTGTATGCATGGATTTGTATTACGTACATATTCCCATCTCTGCTGAGAGGCTCTAGAAGCAGAGAGAGCCCTAGGGGTGATGAGTGCACCTGGTTCCTATATCTTGTTTTTAAATACCATTCTCCAATTATAGGAAGCAAGGCTGCTTGAAGAACTGGTTGATTCCAGAACTGGGTTAGAGATCTACAAGATGAGCCTGGAACATCAATTTTTCTACAACTATAACTAAGGTCTTTTTTTTTTTTTTTTAAGATCTTATTTATTTATTTGAGAGAGAGGGAGAGCACATGAGCAGGGGCGGGGTACAGGGAGAGGGAGAAGCAGGTTCCTGGGACCCTGAGATCATTACTTGTGATGAAGTCAGACAATCCGACTGAGCCACCCAGGTACCCCACTAAGAAAGTTCTTAAAAAAAGAATGGGACATATTGAGGGGCACAGGAGCCAGACAGAAAGCTCTCAGTGGCCAAAACTGGAACAATTTGAGCAAAAAAAGTCACAGCAGTATTAGATTATAAGTCACAGAATAAGTAAAGGTTTATGAGCCCATACTGATATAAATAATTAGATGAATAAGTAAATAGGGAGGTAACAGAGAGAAGAATTTGAATTATAAATGTAGAAGGAATGAGGGAAATAGAAAATCACCATTAGTACACCACAGTAATAATTATTACAAGCAAGATCTAGTGATGGACACTAAAATTAGTGGATGAAAGTTTGAGAAGAAACAGAATGTTTGCAGAATCTCAGAGTATCTCTTCCAAGATCTTAATTACAAGGGAAAGAGAGTACCTTTACAGTGGATAAATCTGGCAGATACCACCTTAACCAAGGGAAGAGAACATCATCTTCATGGTATTCTTGCCAAAATGCATAACCTCAACATAATTGTGAGAAAACAGATGGACCCAAAATATATGATTATTACCCTTCAAAAGTATCAAGTGTCAAAGACAAGGACAGCTTTAGGGATTGTCACAGATTACAGAGACTAATGCATGTCTAAATGCATTGTAGAATTCTGGCCAGAGCAAGGACATTAGTGGAAAAATTCGTTTGGCACCTACTTCCAACTCTTTTCTCTCTCTCTCTTTTTTTTCTTAAAGATTTTATTTATTTGACACAGAGAAGAGAATACAAGTAGAGGGAACAGCTGTCAGAGGGAGATGGGGAGGGGGAAGCAGGCCTCCTGCTGAGCAAGGAGCCCGCCGCGGGGCTGGATCCCAGGACCTTGGGATCACGACCTGAGCTGAAGGCAGTCACTCAACCAACTGAGCCACCCAGGCGCCCCACCTACTTCCAACTCTTAATTGCATTATTGATTCATGAAACGTTGGGAAACAACTGGTGCCAGGTGCTGAGCTGGGACCTATGCTACGAAGATTATTAAGGTAGGTTTCTTCCCTTGACAAACTTGTTGTTACTTGGAGGTTGTAGCAAACAATAGAGGAAAGTTAATATCATGTGGGGCGTCCTAATCAATATGCTTTTACTGAGCATGTTTTCTCCAGTTCCCTTGTACCTTCTGCTTGACATTCTTCTATCATTTAGAATCTCAATCCTATTACTCCTCCCCTCCCCACAACACACATGCCATTAAAGCCACTTTGGAATTCTCAGTAGTTCCTGAAGGAATTTAACTAAGAGAAGGGCTATAGTTATCGCTCTGGCTTTACATTATCTGGTATTCCAGTTACTCCTTGCTTAACACACTACTTTTACCAGGGAAACTTTGGAGTATCAATAAAATGCCTTTACTTAAAATTCTCCTTCTCTGTTTTGTTTATCCCATGGTCTATTTATGGAATAATAAAATAGCTTAGGAAGTCTGTGGACTCTCCTTGTAGGACAAAGTATATACACACTTTTGCAATAATTTCAGATCGTTAGACCTCAGTGAAGCTTATCAGTTGACCCTAGGTAAAGAACCATGGTTTGGGGCAAAGATGAAATATCAGTTTGTCTTGATATTTGGTTTGGTTCTTATCACATTAGTAAATAATTTTGGTAGAGTCGCGATTATGGTAACTCAGTGAAAACTTATAAAAAAAAGAGCATGTTGGGGCACCTGGTCTTCGGCTCAGGTCAGGATCCCAAGGTCCTGGGATTGAGCCCCACCTCGGGCTGTCTCTTCAGTGGGGAGCCACCTTCTCCCTCTGCCTTCTGCTCTGCCTGCTTGTGTTCTCTCTCTCTCTCTCTCTCTGTCAAATAAATAAATAAAATCTAAAAGAGCATGTTATGTTTTATAACGATGGTCGTGAAGGCATACAGCAGGACCGTTGTACCATAGTAGGCTGCCTTCAGAGTAGGAATATGATTTAGAAAAGAGTCAGCCATCAGTTAAGCAGCCAAGACCAAGCAAGTGATGGCCTTCCCCCTTTCCCCTAGCGGAATGAGCAAGGAATGTAACTGAAGGATGATGGTCTTGGGAATCTTTTACATTACTTTGGTGTGTCAGCAGGGTTAAGCAGTGAGGTCAAATTCCTTCACTTCTTGTTACTCCATTCCTGATGGGTTCCATTTGCCCTAGTGCTATTGCTGTGACATTGGTCTAATTTGATGTTTTAAAGGTGAACCTTTTAGTTCTTAATGTTTCAGTGTCAGGGTGGCTGTGCTGGATTCAGATTGCAGGTGTTTATGGAATGTCTGCCAGGTGAGAGACTGCAAAAACCATTTTCATTTGCCGTAGTTCATTTGATCTTATTTAATTAAACGAGGTTTTGAAATACAACGGGGTACACTGACATTTTATTGTGTGGGCTGAACTGTCTTGAGAGAAGAAGTGTGTGGGAAACCTGAATTAGTATTTTAAGAGTTACTAATGGGATTATGGAAGGTAGTGGAAGGATGGTGTGCAATTTTTATAAAGTAAGCTACAGAAAGTCCAGTTAGACTGCAAGATAAGGTTGTCTGTGTGTTTTAAAAATTACCTCTAACACCAAGTGCTTGAGATGATACCTTTGCTAACATAAAACTATAATGATTTACATGTTAAGATGGAGTTCTCACCTATAGAAATAAATTGCTTTATTATTAGTGAATCTAGGATGAGGGAAATGTATGCTACAATTGTAGCACATTCATGATTTACTTACCGATAGATAATATCTTAGGTTCTAGTGTTCTACGAAACTTTTCTTATTTATAGTTTAATTTGTGGTATGTCTGAGCTAATTTGGAGCTTTGTTAGTGATAGATTATGATTTTGTTTGCCTTTTGTCTCTTAGAAATATTCTAAGAAAAATTCTAGAGTGGTCCTTTTATTATGTAGTGAAGTCTCACAGCATATTGAAAATGAAACCTGACACAGAGAAGTGGTTTTTCTTCTCAAGTGAACATGAATAGACTCATTAAAGAGAATCTCTTACTGTGGGTTTTTTTTTTTTTACTCTATGCAGGTTACATATTTTGAGTTTTTGATAAACTTTATTTCCTGGATGATCTCTCTTACTAAGTGTGCTCTAATTAACTTTTTAAAAAGCACCAAACAGTGTCACCTCCCCACCGATTTAAAATCTTTTTGTGAGAACAAGGAGAATGATTAACTTTCTAATTGATGTATGGAGGCATAGCTATCTAAAATACTTTCATTAAAGCAACTTAATGTTTTAAAGATAGCCAACTTAAATATGTAATCACTCTCCTGAGTAATTAAAATGAAAGAATGGATATAATTAGAAATTGTGTCTGTCTTTTTCTAGGGCATCGCATAACTGATAGTTCTGCTATGAACACGCAGTTGATAATATAATGGTTCTGATGGTTTCCTTGGAGAACCTGCTAGAGGAGGTGTTACTTCAATACTTGTAGTCCAGTCTGAGTTTAACCTAACTTTTACGTTTGGTTTTGTTTGGCATCTGCAGTTATGCAGTGAGGTAAAAAACATACACGTGTATTGTGCTGTCTTTTTTCTCCCACAGTATAGCCAGAAAATTGGGTTTTTAGGAACTGACTGATTTTCTTAATTTCATGAGTAAAGGCAATTTTTGAGTTTTTAATTTTTAAATAAGTTTCATTTATTCATTTATTTAAGAGAGAGAGAGAGAGAGAGAGTGGCGGGGAGAGAGAGAGGAAGAGAGAGAATCCTAAGCAGACTCTACACTGAGTGCAGAGCTGGCCAGGTGGGAGGACAGAGAATCTCAAGCAGACTCTCCACTGAGCAGGGAGCCCACGGTAGGTCTGGATCTCATGACCCTGAGATCCTGATCTAACTGAAATCAAGGATCCGATGCTTAACTGACCAAGCCACCCAGGCACCCCTTGGCTTCTCTCTTTTCTAAAACACTGTTTTTCTACTCTCCTGATTTTCTTTCCACTAATATGGTTGTTGCTTCTTATTCTTTGTGAGCTCCTCTTATACTCAATTCACTAATGGTAAGGTTCTTTGGGTTACTTCTCTGGGTTCCTTTCTTTCCTTATGTGTCACATCTTCTTAGAAAATGTCTTTTATATCATCGCTTCAGCTCTCATCTGGCCTGGATCATTCCCAAATAAAAATTCCCAGCCCAGATCTTTTTTTTGGGATTCCTGACTCCTGTCTACTTGGCTTCTGGGTAGTTCCAGTAAGTGAAAAAAATCACCAAAATGTTCCATAAGCCCTTTAAACCCACTGTTTTCAAATAACTCTTTAGGGTTTCCCCAACTCTGTTACTCCTCTTTTCTTGTTCTGTCAGTCTTTTTTTTTTTTTTTAAAGATTTTATTTATTCATTTGACACAGAGAGAGAGATTACAAGTAGGCAGAGAGGCAGGCAGAGAGACAGGGAGAGGAGGAAGCAGGCTCCCCGCTGAGCAGAGAGCCCGATGTGGGCCTCGATCCCAGGACCCTGAGATCATGACCTGAGCCGAAGGCAGCGGCCTCAACCCACTGAGCCACCCAGGCGCCCATTGTTCTGTCAGTCTTAAGTGCCTCTTCTTGCCTACCAAATGCTCTGGCCCTGCACTATTTCCAGCTTCATTTTCCAGTATGAGATATATATGTTTTAAAGATTTATTTTTTTGAGAGAGAGAGAGTGGGGTGAGTGGTGGAGGGAAAGGGAAAGAAGCAGACTTCCTTCTGCTTGGAGTCACAGCCCACTGTGGGGCTCGATCCCAGAACCCTGAGATTATGACCTGAGCTGAAATAGAGAGCTGGCCACTAATCTGACTAAAGCCATACAGGTGCCCCCCGCCATCGTGTATATTTAACATTTGCTGTAGTGAAACTAAAATACTTGGTTTTCTACCAGTATGTCTTGAACCTGCCTATATCCCTGTTATTTTTTTTTTAAGATTTTATTTATTCATTTGACAGAGAGAGAGATTACAAGTAGGCAGAGAGGCAGGCAGAGAGAGAGGAGAGAGGAGGAAGCAGGCTCCCTGCTGAGCAGAGAGCCCAATGTGGGCCTCGATCCCAGGACCCTGGGATCATGACCTGAGCCAAAGGCAGCGGCTTTAACCCAATGAGGCACCCAGGCGCCCTATCCCTGTTATTTTTACTTGCTTCATGCCTCCCTCTCTGAAACAGATCCTCATCTCTTAAATGTGCTCGAACAGCTCCTTGCCAGCTTGATGCCAGAACATTGCCTGATCTAGGGAAGCTATATTCCTCTTTCTCTATGTTGCTCTTTCCGTTTTGTAAACTCCTATATTGAAACCCATTTAACGACATTACCTCATTCTGCTAATTCTTTTTTTTTTTTAGAAATTATATTTTCTTTTTTTTAAAGATTTTATTTATTTATTTGAGAGAGAGCGAGAGCATGAGAGAGGAGAAGGTCAGAGGGAGAAGCAGACTCCCCGTTGAGCTGGGAGCCCGATGTGGGACTCAATCCCTGGACTCCAGGATCATGACCTGAGCCGAAGGCAGTTGCTTAACCAACTGAGCCACCCAGGCGCCCTCATTCTGCTAATCCTTATCTCTCCCACTAGTCTGTTACATTCTTGAGGCTGGAGTTAGGACAGTTTCCCTTATAGGACCCGTACACTGGGCCTGGCATATGGTGGGCATTCCCTGGCCTAATGTGGTATTTGATTGTGGGGTTGAGGAGTGAGACTTCTGACAATGCTTTTAGTTATCATTCACATTAAATTCTGGGCACACAGCAGGATTGGTTCCTGTGCCATTTCTCAGCCTGCATGTGGAGGCAGACTAGACTCATGCTGGGGGTATATGGTGATGTGGTTGTGGATTTTTAGAACTCTGGCTAATGGCATCTATCATATTATTTGACTCGAAGATGAGCATTTTCCTCCACATTTCAACATCCTTAAAATTACCATGTATTTTACAGCTGATATCCTCTTACAATGATAACTGAAAATGTTGTATGTACTGGTTTTTGTAGTAATCTTTGATAACAACATGTCATATAATCCATAGCATTTTAGATTTGAGGAATTTTAGTAATTAAGTGTGTGAGGTTACATAATGATTTCCATTCATGGAGTTGTATCACCCAAGGGTGTTACTGGTTGTAGTAGACGTTGTGGTTTCTACTCAGCATTCTTTCCAACCCTGCCGTGTAACACAGTAGATGCGCAGGATGGATAGAGTGGGTTCCCCTCACCCCCCCATCTGTGGTAGGTTCCCACTGGTGGAGATGACGCAGGGAAAACTTATTCCCTGTCTACATGGGAACAATGCCTAGATGCGTCCAGTTAAAGTGAGACTGAGGACTTTTGTTGGGTGGGAAGAAGTACTTGCTTCCTCTCCCTTTTCCATAAGAACAGGGTAGTGTGTGTAGCCCCCAGAGCTACTGGCAGCCATCATACCAGAGGGGAGCTAGCCTGAGCTTTAAGCCAAGGGTGGAAGAGGGCTGAGCTAGCAGAATTGTTGAGAACTGAGTTGGCGTCTGAGAAACCATGGAGAGGCAGTAGAGCATTAGCATTCAGAGCGTGGCTCTGGGTTAGAGAGCCTGGCGTGCCCGCTCTGCCGCTTCCTCACTGTGGCTCTCTGGGCAAGTAATACCAACTTCTCACAGTTCCCTGGTCTTGAAAAAGTTTGGACGGTGGTATAGATAGAAATAGGATTGTCCTCTCAGAGTTAATCTATCAAATAGTCGGTGTCTTACTTTAATAGGAAAACACTAGAGGTAGTCCCACAAAGGTCAGAAACATGGTACTGGAGGTATTAACAAATGCGGTTGCCAGAGGAAACGAGAGACATCATTATTAGAACACCGTTTTCTGTTTGCAGTTGACGTGGCATTTCACTTGGAGAACTCTTGGTAAAACTGACTCAAAACAATGAACCTAAAGAGCATTGTGCCAGGTGAAATAAGCCAGACAGAAAAGGCCACATACTATATGATTCCATCCATATGAAATGTTCACAATAGGCAATATAGAGACAGACGGTAGATTAGTGGTTGTCTAGCGTGGGAGCGGGGATGGGGAGTGACTTCATATGGGCACAAGGTTTCTTTTTGGGGCTAGGGAGCTGTTTTAAAATTAGAATTGAATGGTGGTGAATTGTTGAATCACTGTATTGTACACCTGCAACTAAAACAACACTGGTAATTATACTGGAATTAAAATAAAAAAATTAGATTGTGATGTTGGTTATACAGCTCTAAATAAATATCCTAAGACCTATTGAACCGTATACTTAAAGGAGTAAATTTTATGGTATATAAATGATTTCTTAATATAGCTTTTTTTAATTAAAACGTGAAATAATTCAGTAGGGTAGTAGGATATAAAATTAATATATGAGAATTACAAACCTTCATACACATAAACAATAACTAGTTAGAACATATAATGGAAGAGAAAATCCCATTGACAGTTAAGCAACAAAAATGATAAAATACCCAGGAATTAAACTGCAGAAATTTGCCAGGCTTGTGTGAAGAAAACTTTAAAACACTTCTGAAAGGTTTAAAGGTAGAATGTACAAAACTGAAGTGCCTTGTTCTAGGATAAGATGACAACAATACAAGTTGTAATCAAGGATTTCGGTGCAAGTAGTTGATTTGGGAGGCAGTACCAGGAAGCACCTGTCTGAGAGTGGAGTATGGGTGGGGGGAGTGCTGGGGGCGCATTGAGATGAGAGATTAGGGTGGGGGAGAGAGGAGTGTTGGGAGAAGGGGGGTGACATGGGATGGAATTAAGCCAGTACAACGTGTGTTCATGACAGGGCTACCAGCTCTTGGTGACTGGAGTTCAGTCCCACTGGGGACTTTTGTAGAGCTGCATAGAACCCACCTCCGAGTTGTTTTACCTGAGGGCAAAGAAAGCTGGGGTATTTATTCACCAGTTCCCCTCAGCTTTGGTGGCTGGTTTTCCCCCCCACGGTATGGCCTGTCGTGGAAAGCCACAAGCATGTTAGGGATCAGCAGCTTATACTACCATGGCATTCCAGATCTTTGTTGTTGGGATTTAGAAGACATTCCAGTTTCAAACAAAACTGAGGAGATGGATGTACTCTGTGGTCTTTGTTGTGTCTTCGGTGTCCTATCTCCAGTACCTGCAGAGCTATGGTCTTCTCTGAGTGGGACCATAAAGGAGTCAGGGGGCAGTTTTGCATTTTTTGTGCTGAAGAGAGGTGGTGGGCTCCTTGGCAGCAGAACCTCTCCACACCGGCTCTGTCCAGGTGTGCTCAGAAGTCTGGACCAGCTCATGGAAAAGGAGCTGGGCTGTTCTTGCTGTGATCAGTTTTCCATTGCATCTGGTGTTCTTGCTGATTAAAGTTAGTCATATAGGATACTCTGTAACATTGACAAGCCAATTATTTATTTTAAAAAAGCAAGAAAATGTTTTTGTTCCTTTAACCTCTGCCAGTATGAATTCCAGTATATTTGGTACTCAATCACTGTTAGTACTGTATAAAATAAGGAAAGCTGGGGTGCCTGTGTGGCTCAGTGGGTAAGCAAGCCTCTCTCTTCGGCTCAGGTCATGATCCCAGGGTTCTGGGATCGAGCCCCACATCGGGTTCTCTGCTCAGTGGAGAGCCTGCTTCCCCCTCTCCCTCTGCCTGCCTCTCTGCCTGCTTGTGATCTCTCTGTCAAATAAATAAATAAAATATTAAAAAAAAAGCCTACTAGGATTTTTGCAAACAATATTGATGTGACAACTTTTTTTAAATTTAGTTTTAAATTTTTAATTCTATAGTTAACATACAGTGTCATATTAATTTCAGGTATGCAGTATAGTAATTCAGCACTTACATACTTTGTTCCGTGCTCATCGTGGTAAATGTACTGGTGTGACAACTTTTTGAATGTTGATCAAGGAACGATATGGTATATAAGATACATAATGGTTCTGTGAATCAAAGGTTCAGGATTTTGCAAATAACTATTTTAATTCAATATTTTACTTGGTTTTCTTCTTAAAGATCCCGACTGCTTTTTTTATTTGATGGTGTCTAGTATTTCAAAAAGCTTATTTGAGAAGGTATCAGTAAACTAGTAGGCTAATTAAAAATATCTCTTGGTTTTGAAAACTATGCACAAGTATTTTGTGATAGATCGAAAAAGAAGCAATGCAAAGTGACCGCATTACAATAAATTATCTGTGAAACTTAGAGGCCGACATTTATATCTGAACTCTTTTCTAGGCTTAAAAAAATCTCTTTTGTATATTATTCCTTTTAATCATCCTCTGTTACTTTTAGATGCCTCTACCTTTATGATTGTTTTTACTATTTTTTATCTAGTATAAGTCCTATAAGATTGCCTTTAATATAGACTCTAGAGCTCTATGACTTTAAATAAAATAAAATCACATTAGAACTTCAGTTTTAAGGTCATCTTATTTTTTCACCCCGTTTCTCTCATGGGTTTGAAGGTTGCCTTTTTTATTTTATCAGTTTATTACATTTTATTGCCTTTATTTATTTTTAAAAAATGTTTTATTTATCTTTTTGAGAGGGAGCGAGTGAGAGAGAGCATAAGCCGGTTGAAGGGCAGAGGGAAAAGCAGACTTCCCGCTGAGCAGAGAGCCCAATGTGTGGGACTCTATTGGAGCTGAAGGCAGACACTTAACCAACTGAGCCACCCAGGTGCCCCATTTTATTGCCTCTAGTGTTTTTATAAAGAGGGCTTCTCTTGATATCGTTTTGTTCAAGTTCTTTTGATAACTTTTACTTGTTTTCAGGTGTTAGTAATGGAATCTTTCAATAAGGAAAGGAATAAATCAGGACATTTACTATTCTTTATTGTAAGGTAAATCAAAATGTACATCTATTTTAGCTTTATTAGCTTATAGTATATTTATTATATATAATTTATTTTATATATCAATATATTGAATATTAAATATATAAGTTATATATATTTAATATGTTATGTAATATATTAAATATATAGTTATATATTATATTTACATTATAGATATAATATTTATCTATTGTAACTTTATTAGTTTCTTTTGTTTAATAAAGTAAAATATTGAATATGATCTTGATATAAATTAAAGAATCTTCCTGTAATTAGTAATTTAGATTACTCCTTATCATTAATGATGCAGAATTGACCCTCATCTATCAAATACTATAATATAAAGTTTGGAGAAGAATGGATATTTGAGTTTAAAGGTTATTTTGATGTAGGATATCATACTTTTGCAAAACCGTGTCTTAATAAGTAGTAACTGGACTGCCTAAAAAAAAGATCTGTCATTTAAAAATAGGCATACTCCAAAACCTAGACAAAGAAAATGGCAAAGTTCATCAGTTTCTGCATTCCTACCAAATATGGGTGATTATCTTTCCAGTTAATCATTTTTTCTTGTTCTCCATAGCAGCTTCTCTTACCTAACATATGCTAAAATTTTAGTTGGTACTACCCTTCCTTTTAATATTTCCATTTTAATACTCTCTTTGAAGACTTATTATCTGGAAGGCTTTCTGTTAGTGGGAATTTGATATGTTAGAGCAAATTGACGGATCAGATATTTTTGAGCAGCTGATCTTTTAACTGCCTGGAAGTCACGCCATGTATGTTGAGCTTCTCCCACTGCCCATTCATAAGACCAGCTCCAGATAGGGTCATGGATTTTTGGAAATAAAACTATAGTTCTTCACACATCCTTTCCAACCTCTTAAATTATGTATAAGTAAACCTTAGATGACAGTGATTCCAAATTACTGTAGCCTGAATGATCACTGACCACAGTGCACTCCAGGAAGTAGGAGCTTAATACATGTTGATTGCGTGTTTGCTGTGCCTGTTAATGAGTTTGTTCACTTCTGGTCCCAAGCTTTAAAAGTAGTGTTTTGGCATTCTGGAGTCAGAGTTTCTCTTTGTTGTACTTTCTAAGACTCTTCAGCTTCATCTTCTAACCTTTTTATTGAGTTGTTCATATGTTAGTTTCTTATTGCTGTTATAACAAATATTTCTGCAAATTTGTGAGCTTTAAAGCACCATACATTTATTAATTTACAGTTTTGGGGGTCATAAGTGGCTTTTACTGAGCTAATATCAGTTGTCAGTAGACTGCATTCATTCTAGAGGTTCTGGGGGAGAACCTGCTGCCTTGCCCTTTTTAGCTTTTGGGGGTGGCTTGCATTTCTTGACTTGCAGTCCCTCCTGCCACCTTCAAAGCTAACAATGCAGCATCTTCAAATCTCTGACTCTTTCTTCCTCATTCAATCATGGAAGGACCCTTGGGATTACACTGGACCCACTGGGATAATCCAGGAATAATCTTATTTTTTTAAAGTCTTTAAAATTTATTTATTTATTTATTTATTTATTTATTTATTTATTTATTTAAGAGAGAGTACATGCAAGAGCTTGCAGTGGGGAGGGGCAAAGGGAGAGGGCGAGAGAATCCATGCTGACTCGGCCCTGAGCATGCAGTCTAAAGAGCGGTTTAGTCTCACAACCCTGAGATCAGTGCCCTGAGATCATGGCCTGAGCCAAAGCCAAGAGTTGGATGCTTAACTGACTGCACCCTCCAGGTGCCCCTAATCTCCTTATTGATTAGCAACCTTAATTCCATCTTTATACCTCATTGCCTTTTGCCATGGAGCATATTCATAGGTTTCAAGATTAGGCTGAGGAGGACATCTTTGGGAGGCTGTTTTTCCATGTACTATAGTTCATTTCTGTTCTTGGTTTTTTATTTCCAAGAGTATTGTTTTGTTTTCAATTTTTTTAAAAACAGGATTGTGGTAACTTTTCCTAAGGATAACAGGATAGTTTTCTGTTTTCTTCCTCTCGCAGCAAAGACTATTGAGTGGAAGGCTTTACTCTAGAGCGGCTCTGTGCAATAGGAGTACATCATTTCAAGTTTTCTGGTAGCATCATTTGAAAGAGTTTAATTTTAATAAGATATTTTCTTTAACCTCACATGTCAAAAATATTATTTCTAACTTATGATCAGCATGAATTTTTTTTAAAGATTTTATTTATGTATTTGACAGACGATGAGAGAGGGAATACAAGCTTGGGGAATGGGAGAGGGAGAAGCCAACTCCTGCTGAGCAGGGAGCTCCACATGGGGATTGATCCCAGGACCCTGAGATCATGACCCAAGCTGAAGGCTGCTGCCCAACAACTGAGCCACCCAACGACTGAGCCACCCAGGCACCCCCAGCATAAAAATTTTTGAGATGTTTTACATATTTTTCTTACTAGGTACTAAAAATAAAGTGAATTTTCATTGCCTGTTAGAGAGCAGCAATATACAGACACACAATACAGAAAATGAAATACTTAGATTATTTGGGCATGAGCCTTTTTTGAATCTTCTAAAACACAATTGAATATATTATGATTTAGTAACTTTAACCCATAATCTGAATTTTTGTATGGAATACCTATATAGCTACAGAATAGCCTTGACTTTGAACTTTGTTTTAAAATGATAAAAAAGGGGGGGGCACCTGGGTGGCTCAGTGGGTTAAAGCCTCTGCCTTCCGCTCAGGTCATGATCTCAGGGTCCTGGGATCGAGCCCCACATCGGGCTCCCTGCCCTGCTTTTCCCTCTCCCTACCTCTCTGCCTACTTGTGATCTCTTACTCTCTGTCAAATAAATAAATAAATAAATAAATCTTAAAAAAAAAAAAGATAAAAAAATATTCTTTAGTTTTAATTGTGTGGAATTGGTTCATAGTATTTCAAATTGCTTATGAGAAGAACACTATTAATGACTAGTAGCAACATTTTTTTTTCAGGGGCTCCTGGGTGGCTCAGTCGGTTAAGCTGCTGCTTTTGGCTGAGGTCATGATCCTAGGGTCCTGGGATTGAGTCCCGCATTGGGCTCCCTGCTCCGTGGAAAGCCTGCTTCTCCCTCTCCCTCTGCCTGCAGCTCTTCCTACTTGTGCTCTCTAGCTCTCTGTCAAATACTTTAAAAAACCCAAAAAACCATTTTTTTCAATAAGTGATTTCTGTTTAAATCTTTATTGACTATTATTATTATTGTGTTGTTAATAAGTAGCTGGTGATATGATGGGATTCTTGGGAGAAAGACATGATTTAAGTTTTAGAGGCATGGTATCGTGGTATGGAGCATACAGTGAATTAATATTTTTCAAAGGAATGTACCGTAAAATATATATAAATATATTTTTAGTATATAGTATAATATACAGTGCGTTATGTTATGTTATGTTATGTTATGTTATGTTATGTTATGTTATATAAGACCCTGAGGCATGCCATGCAAGGCTCACTCGTGGGCAGAGAGTATGACGTGGGCTAGCGTGTGACCTGGTCCACCACCTATGAACAAAAAGTTTAAACTTTGATTCCAATTACTTATTTTTTTAAATTGAGGTGAAATATATATTACATAAAAGTTGCCATTTCAACCATTTTAAAGTCCATTTCAGTGGCCTTATTCACATTCAGGATGTTGTGCAATTATCACCACTGTCTTTTTCCAAAATTTTTCATGTCCCAAACAAAAATTCTGTAACTATTAAGCAGTGAGTCCCTATGTCCTTCTCCCACCTAGCCCCTGGTAACCTCTAATCTACTTTGCATATTTCTGAATTTTCCTTCTCTAGGCTTCATAGAAGTGGAATCAGATCATATTTGTCCTTTTGTGTCTGGCTCATTTCACTTAATCTCATGTTTTCAAGGTTCATCCATGTTGTGATATATACATTAGAACTTCATCTATTCATGTTTGATCTTGGCTGGCCATACTGATTTTCTTTTAAAACATGTGTGGTTTTCAATGCCAAAATGAATTTTTATTTTATTTTATTTTATTTTATTTTTTTTTTTAATTTATTTCACAGAGGGAGAGAGATCACAAGGAGGCAGAGAGGCAGGCAGAGAGAGAGAGAGGGGGAAGCAGGCTCCCCGCCGAGCAGGGAGCCCGATGCGGGCCTCGATCCCAGGACCCTGAGATCATGACCTGAGCCGAAAGCAGAGGCATTAACCCACTGAGCCACCCAGGCGCCCCAAAATGAATTTTTAATTTTTCTCCTTTTTCTTTCATATTTCATGACCTTAATAACAGCTTTTTTTTTTTTTAACTTTTCCCAGTGGATACTACTATAATTGTGGGCTTGTTGATTCATGCTCATGAATAGTAATTTCTTGCATGTTATCCTGGCATGTAGGATTCATTTTTCATGTGATCTGCATAAAAATAGTGGTGATGAATATTAATCAAGTCAGAATGCATATATGAGTGCTAAGCTTCAAAAAATAAAACGTAATTAGAATACACAAGTCAGGGCGCCTGGGTGGCTCAGTGGGTTAAAGCCTCTGCTTTCGGCTCAGGTCATGATCTCAGCGTC